>JAFMSR010000128.1:0-84479 GCA_022818135.1 Saxidomus purpurata | reverse complement strand
GACAGGCGCGTGTTTTGAAATTAATTTCCTATACCATACCGTACGGTCCTAGGCTAAAATCCGTTACCATGAAGGAATTACGAAGGTCTAGGAGAATATCATTTCAGCAAGTGCAAATAAAAGAACAAGAAAAACTGTGATAGTACGTATCACAGCGGGCCAACAACAAAACTGACTTGTAAATATTTTGGAAATTGGAGATGGTTGATGTTGAGGCATGTCCCCAGTGGAATTCAAGGAGACTCATTCAAACTTGCGTTGTTTGCCTAATGCATTCGTTTTATCGCCGCATTGAACTTATATTTTATGAGAACCTTTAATAAATTGTTATAATCACAGTATTAAATTTGCCGCCACACCTGCTCTCGGTTTTTTAGTTATATTTTGAGAAAAGAGCACCTGGACCACTTTGTTCACATGGAGGAAACACTTACTTTTGGCGCAAATTAGTCTATAAACACCTATTTAGAAATGCAAATAAATATGCATTAAATGCATATCAGTCACTCCCTTTTGTTCCTGGATAAAACTGAAGTTTTGAAATAGAAGGTACGAGTTGACTACAAAGGGTACGAGTTGACTTTTGGATCCGTACGAGTTGACCAATTAGGATACGAGACGACTAAGGTACGAGTTAACTTACGTGCGAGTCGACCCGAAAGCTTCTGGTTGAACAAGCAGAAACTGACACAACAACACATCTACTGACTGACTTGTAGCATAAAAACTTTACACTGACGTGTAGTATGAAATCTTTACTGTTATCGAATAATATGAATCGATTAATTAAAGTCACTGTCTAAATTCTGAGGTAGGACTGAAATTTTGTTACTATTTTTAGAATACAAACAATTACTAACGACAACTCTATAGAAAAAAAACTGTGTCTATAATATTAATCTCAAAAGTACATCGAAGTAACGAACGACAACTCGTGTGTTCAAGAAAAAATAGACTGTATTTACTGTATTCATCTCAGAAATACCTGACTTTTTAAATGAAGAGAGACGCATACTTTCGATCTAGCGCTTAATTCTCCATGCACCTTTTACTCATCCCGTGACAAAATACTTTATACAGAAAAATTAATTGCTTCATTTTTTCTTGTAGTCTGTGGTGGTTAGAGGAATGTGAAAAAATATTAAAATACAACTCAATAAACACCTTTCTCTGAACATAGTGTAAAGGATGTTGATATTTTAAAGAGTAAGTCATGTCCGTAGTTTCCAGTATGAAATACATGTGAAAAAAATCCTATGGCCAAGCTGACCATCAGTAATAAATCATTGCTTGTTTAAAACCATTTGTCAGGAAACCATGCTGAGGTGTTAACTGTTCCACTAATTGTATTGCTCTCATCAGGTGTTTTAGGGAATTTCTGCTTCTGGCAAGTGTATATAGCTTGTCTGATACATTATCATGGTGATCCCATTCCCTTTCATGATAACCATAGGAACTCGGAATCAGGATTGTGCATTTTCACGCTTTGTTTTATTGTTTCTACATTTCTATAAGAGACCAGCTAAGAAAATATGATCTTAATTGTCCCGGATGTTAAGTTTTATATTTTGCGACTGAAGTTCCTGGTGGGCCGCAGTCTATCGGCAACGTCGGTGGTAAAATATAAAAGCCACGGTGCAGGAAAATCAAGATAATGTTTTCTTAACTGGCTTCTAATATGAATGTAAAAAGATAAACAAAGTCAGAAAAGCAAAATCCCTACTTACGTTCTAGGACAAAACAGAAAATCATAGCAAAAAGTACTGATTCAGGAGCCTGAACCATAAATTTTCCAAAAAACGCAGACAAATTTTACAATTACAAAAATATAAGAACATTCATACAGAGAATCAACTGGAAGTTTTTTACACAAAAATTCGCCAATAGCAAATCGACAAATGTTGTGGCCAGAGATCGATTGTTTTACGAGAAATATATGGGAAATATTTACCTGCACTTTACTGCGATTATGAGTGTTTTCATACTCAAACACATTTTGGAGACAAACTTTATACTTTAATACTTTTTAAAGACAAACTTGATACGCGCGATTAACTTAGTATACGACTTGTTTTAGGTTGTCGTCATTCCCTGTTAATTTTATTTATATCTAGATTCTAAGTTTAAGATATCTAAAAGAAATGAACAAGGTTTAGCTGTGGGCTGACATGGTTAGGCTAAAAGCTAAAACAGTTTAGAAAACCAAACGGCATCAGCGAACTACTTGGTTTCTATGTCGCTCTAAATGTCGCTATTTAAACAGCTGCTACACAGTTTATATCACTAATATGTTCATGGTGTTTTTATGTTTAAAAAATATTCACTGTCCGTTCAGTGAATCGGCATCTGGTCAAAAACTTTTAATATGGTATATATGTCACATATAGACGAGTCTTATTGGCCAAGATATGCCGGTTTCCCACATGACCAACGCCCCCAGAAGAGGTTAGTTATTTTAGGTTTCGGATGATAGTGCAAGATACAGAAAGCGTCCAAATTCCAGAGACACCCCTGGTTCTTTAACATGACAGGTGTATAGCACCAATACATGGGACCTCGGTTTAAGTCTCATCCGAAAGACTGTTAGTAATTTTAGTTGGTCAGCCCCGGGAATCGAACCCGCTACCTCGAAATTACAAGTCTCGTGCTCTACCGATTGAGCTAACCAGGCTAACTCAAGATATGTCACCTGTCCAGTCCACAAAAGTACATGTATTATGTACTATAGTGTAACGGGCTGGACTTGTAAGGATCGTAGGTTCGATTTTCCGCTCCATCAATAACATTAATACATGTCTTTCGGACTAGACCTTAAACGGATGTCCTACATTTATGTATCTGTGATATACGCCGGACTTGTGAAGGGACAAAGGGATGTCTCCGGAACTGAGATTGTATATTGCACTTTCCCTAAATGTTAAAACATTTACCCTCATTCCAGATGCGTTGGTTATGTGAATTGTTCAGCATCAATAAAAATGTATATACATTTATTCTGAAAAAGGATTTACGGCCGCAACATGTCGTTAAATGTTTAAACTATTAGTGCTTTGATTTTCTGTTTCCACATTATATCAGCATCAACCACGAAACTCTAAAATACTGTACATCTACGTGCAAATTACGTGAAAGCGATTCACTACTTGGATTTTTTAACTAAAACATGCTCGTTTGGAAATGCATTTTATGCTTAAATATAAATACTACTTAATTTCACGACACTGCGACGGTGTTTGTATATCAAAGCTTACTTCCTACTTTCACAGTGTCGTGAAACGATCTATGGCATTCAAAAAGCTCATTTTGAATTACTTAGCGCTGATGCTTATTAACATAAGTCCAGCCACAAAATTCCACAGGGGCTGACGTCATGCGCTTTTCACACATGTATCCGATAAGTATAATTCGGTTTACCTGCATCATATGCATTATTTTTTTTCAAATCTTTAGTACGATCCACCAATTTTATTGGACGATAAAGTATATCAAACTATAATAATTCTTGCACTCTTCTCTTTGAGGAAGTTTTGACTGATTCTATGAATACAAGTATTACTGTTAATATGATTTAGATAATAAGGAGGCTATTTGCACGTGTGCAAATTAGATGCATATGACCTGACTCTTTAAAATTACACCGACGATATAATAATTCCATTGTAGCAAAAAACAGGCAGATATAAATTGTTCGAGGTAGCCTCAGGTAGAAATGTAGGGCAAACACTGGTGTATATGTGCTCAAAGGAGAATCACATACAATTATACACGGACCTATATACATAACGTATATAAGTCTGTGAATTATAAATGCGGTGTAAAACAATCGATCTCTGGCCTCAACATCTATCGATTTAGATGAAAATTTTGATAAATGGCCAGGCACTTTCGGTTTCTGTTCGTGAAAGCTTCCACCTGACCAGATTCAACCTTCAATAACTTCAAAACTGCGAATCATTGCGTGTGGAAACAAAGAACCGAGTGAAGGTAACATATAACTCTTGACTAACTGCATACTCATATAGTTTCCTAGCGTACAGAAAACGACTTTTCCTAGTATGAATGCGCTTGACCTAATTAAAAAACATGTTTTCCGCCATTTTCTCAAGTTTGCTCTCAATTTTCTCACTTAAACCAAGTTTGCTCTCACTATGCACCTACCGCCCTATTGAATAGGCAATATCTGCAACACAGTACACCACTGTGCAGTGCAGTGCAGTGCAGTGCAGCGCAGCGCAGCACAGCACAGCACAGCACAGTACACGTAGTACAGTACTCTCTGGACCCAGTTTGAACAACTGTATTTGAGTTATTAAGCAGACGAGCAGTTTTTCTAACTATCGTTTTTGTGAAGGAGCAGTTCTAGAACCCTATCCTTCCGATAAGAAACTGCCAACTTTCTCATGTAAAGATACATGGTCGGTAGCAGACCTCGAACCAATGACCCTCAATTAAAACAAACATAACACAACACAACACTGCAATGAACGCAACGCAACGTAATATTTATACAAACGGTAAAACACCTAATTTCTCAGTACTTTCGTAAGCAATATGATGAGGGACCACTTAGCTACTGAAACTTATACTTCTGTAATTACTAACGTCGGTTAATTGACATTTGATACAATAGTGGCCCAAGTTGCTTTTAAAACTGTTCTTTTGAAGTCAAGATCACTTGCATTTCTTTAATTTCTATAACCGCTTATATCTCATTAATTGCTTTTGCTACTATCGTGGACCAGGCTCTCCTGTTTCTAACACGATAAAAAATGAGGATTCAAATGAACAGCTATGGTAGTTTTTCTTGCGAACAGGGCTAATTGGGAATGTTAAACCAAAGTCCGCTGATGACGTAGTCTCCATCATACGTCTCCGCTGCTCTACACGAAAAACACACAATGTAACCTTAAGCTTAATTCATGTATTATAAAACTAGCAAATTTGAAGATCCTACACCAAAGCACTCACTTGTTATTTAGCAGAGTCTGTTTTTAAACCGAAGGTTTGTGTGATCTTGACCGTTGACCCTTGATCCCAATCAATAGTGGCCACTTATTGACCATGAGTAGATCTAGCATGACTAGCAAGTTAGAAGATCTTGGGCAAACCGCTATAAAAACAAAAGGCCCATGTAAACTTGACCTTTGATCAGCTGACCAAAAGGGGTCATCTGCTCACCATATGCCACTAGCAAGTCTGAAGATCCTACGCCAAAGTGTTATCAAGTTATTGAGCGGAAACCGTTTTCAACCAACGTTCCCGTGACATTGGCCTTTGACCATTGGAAACTAAATCTTTCTATATAGATTACATTCCTTCAGGTAGTTAATTCTATTTGGGATCTACATTGTCAAAAAGTTCTTTTACTGATGTAGCATTAAAATGATTTTGTTTAATCAGCGATAGATTGTGTGTAAGCCTAGTATGTTCAATGCGGAGGCGAGCAAGTACAATCTCTTCTTTTCGTATTGGGCTGAAAACATTAATTGATTCCCCTACTTTTGGTTTATTTGATTTTAGTTTTTGTTAAGATTAAGATATGTAGTACATATGTAATTGAAAGTAGCGGTTACCTTTTAACACGAAATACAAATAAAAGATGGATGAATAATAGCTTCAAAAGGAACAACTGCCACATGATAAGTCTCTATGACTAAATCTGAAGTATCAACTAAAACTAATGCAAATGCAGGTATTCTTGCATACATTCTTACAGACACCACATGCTTCAGTCGTATGACCAGAAATTACTTGAATCATGGAAAACACCCTATTTTTTCGTTATTTTTGTTTGCTTGTACAATACGTTTAGGATAAGTTTACAGTGACACAGTAAGAGTCCATATTTATTGTGTAAACACATTGTCTAGTTTAAAACATTAAACCTTCTTTTGTATACATGCTCTACCTGTTCATGCAGCGATTGTAAACTCTTGTGTACACAAAATAGCTGTTACGTCACTGTCGCATTAGCCTAAATGTACTGTAATTTTTCCTATTCATATTGCTTTGGGGAAACCAAATTTTGTCGTGTAACACTTACACTAAATCAAAGGTATGGTAAAGCGACATGTGAAATATTCCCTGACCTCGATCGAACACATCCACGACTCGGCGATGTTTGTGGCGTACATTATTGCTCTCCTGAGTTTTTCATGCAGTGCCGTGCTGTGTATTGACCAGTTGGTACAGGACAACAAATGAATGATTCATAACATCTAGTGTTGTGTATTGACCAGTTGGTACAGGACAACAAATGAATGATTCATAAGATCTAGTGATGTGTATTGACCAGTTGGTACAGGACAACACATGAATGATCCATAAGATCTAGTGCTGTGTATTGACCAGTTGGTACAGGACAACAAATGAATGATTCATAAGATCTAGTGATGTGTATTGACCAGTTGGTACAAGACAACAAACGAATCATCCATAAGATCTAGTGTTGTGTATTGACCAGTTGGTACAGGACAACAAATGAATGATTCATAAGATCTAGTGTTGTGTATTGACCAGTTGGTACAGGAAAACAAATGAATGATCCATAAGATATAGTGCTGTGTATTGACCAGTTGGTACAGGACAACAAATGAATGATCCAAAAGATCTAGTGTTGTGTATTGACCAGTTGGTACAGGACAATAAATGAATGATCCAAAAGATCTAGTGTTGTGTATTGACCAGTTGGTACAGGACAACACATGAATGATCCATAAGATCTAGTGTTGTGTATTGACCAGTTGGTACAGGACAATAAATGAATGATCCATAAGATCTAGTGTTGTGTATTGACCAGTTGGTACAGGAAAACACATGAATGATCCATAAGATCTAGTGATGTGTATTGACCAGTTGGTACAGGACAACAAATGAATGATCCATAAGATCTAGTGTTGTGTATTGACCAGTTGGTACAGGACAACTCATGAATGATCCATAAGATGCAGTGCTGTGTATTGACCAGTTGGTGAATGATCCATAAGATCTAGTGTTATTGCAATGGGGGAAAGCTGTACCGCCAGCGCCGGCAAGTCATTTTGTTGACTACCCTGTTATTAGTTGCAGTTGTTACATGTATGGATTGCAGATTGCGTTTTTATCGACTGATCCATGGAGGAGTGTGGGTTCTCATGTATTTGTAATATTGGTACCTGAAAGTGGGATTTAGACAGTTGTGATCGCTGCGTAATATGACCCTTTATGTTACCTATCGGACAAAGTTACGCGAGCAGATGTACATAGTGCAGTCGGACATTTCCTCACATACTGGCCTGTCATAGACATAGGGTGTTCGTACCACGAGGCCTTTTCTTTGGTAAGAAGGGGCATAGAAAACTGCAATTCAGGTAACATTTTTCTCCACATTTTTTACCTGTGGAAATAAATTAAAAGACATGTACACAAGAGAGCCGTCTCAACCCGGTTATAAGTTTAATGTCTGTCATTGCCTTATTTTCTTTAAAAGTGCAACCGCGCATTACAGAGCACAAACAGATGTAGGTTAGCGGGGATTTGGGTTTTTTAAATTAATGAAAAACTCGACTTTATACTTATGCAAATTGTGAACGTTTTTGAAACGTTCACATTCCTGAGTATACTCAGCATAGTTTTCATCCAACGTCATCACGGAAAATGCGTATCCACGTGTGTTACAGCTCGATAAATAGCTAGTAAAGTAATCTTGTAGCCTGCATTTCCCGGATTTATGATCGTTATATTGCATTGTTATAGCATATGATTGAAGAACACCCGATATTTTCTGTATTTATACATTTTGAAATATTTTACATTCAGAGCAAGAACATGATATAGCGTATAATGTCGGTCACATAACGATTTGTGAGTCTTTTTGAAATATCAGGTTGTTCAAGTATTTTCATAAAAAACATCAATGCCTAGAGTACAAGATTAGCAGCCTGTACACAGAGGTGTCCTTTTTGTAGTCTGGTTCCCTGTCGTACTGGCATGCTACAGTACGTCAGGCAAAGCTCAATAATGGCGGCGCCCAGTGGATGCTCAAAAGTATACTGTTTATATAGTGAACAGATAAAAGTATTGATCATTCAAAACTAATACGTTAATTTGAAAAAGTTATTGACATAGTTTTAAAAGACGAAAGGTTTTTTGAATGCTCAATCTGTGAACGTTGTAAACGTTGAAAAAGTTTGACTAGTAAGTGTACTATATTTCGGACAAGTTACTTCAAGGAGACATTTCGGATATGTTTGATCTTTTTTTTGTATTTCTTTTTTTGCCATGTTCGAGCCAAAAAAAGTTCAATTTAAGATAAGAAAACGAAAAAAAAAAAAAAAAAAAGAAAGAAAGAAAAGAAGTGACGCTGGTGGAATTCGAACCTCGCCCATTAAATTATAGCGCAAGTGACTTACCCACTGAGCCACGGTGAATGATCTTAAAAGTATCTGCTTAGATAATACATACATATTCAATTCCTATTAATAGAACAGCTGCGAACATAATAGTATACAGACTAAATATCCGAAATGCCAATGAATATCTACCACGTCCAAAAACACGGCTATTTTTCCTGTTGTTTATTTCTCGTTATATTTTGCTGGTCAATCAAATATTATTAGCAATTTACAATGGGTTTATTGACAAATGCAAGGCTTTTGAATTGATCAAACATAACTCACATTACTAGTAAAGGTGGGCGCCGCTATTTTTGAGCTTTGATCAACCCTCCTAGAGGGCAGGTAACACCAGACTATCGTTTTTGGTGTTAACTGTTTTTAAACGCCAATTTATTTCACCTCGGTTGTTACAAAATATTGAAAATTGTGGATTTCATTTTTCTATAAAATCTATTACAGTAAACTAAGGATAATATCGCAGTGATGGCGCGAACTTATGTGTGCACAAACAGTGACGGTACGGACTTAGGTGTGCAGTAACGTTTACAATAATGGCATAAAGGTAGAACATACGTACAAGAAAAACTTGAACCCTTAAAAAAAGACACTGTATTAACACAATAAAAGTGGACTCGTCCGGCGCTGCATTGCTGTAGAATCACCCTTGAGCAACTGTCCACCGAACGTGTATGAAAGTGAAGTGTGATCTTCCCGTTGTTACACATTGTATAACAAGACTGAATCACTTGCCTAAACCAGATGGCTGCGATACTATTACACCCTATAAGGTTGCAAACCAGACATGTTTTTGCGAACATCAGTGCAGTCTTAATTTGTTCCGATTGATTTGATTTGGTTTAACATCGGCATTGTGGCGGGTATAAGTTTAGTTTGTGCTCAAATGACTGCTCAAAACATATAATTGATGATAATAAAAATAACAAACAATTTTATTGACCCCTTTTTTATTGAGACTAACATATTACTAGTTAATTTCTAAAAAAATGAAAACAATAATGATGGGTCGGTGACTTAACTTTTCGCAATATTAATCTTTCTTGATACACCGTCAAAGCAAGGTGCTAAATTCAGAATTAGCTAGAATTCGGGTATCATAAACTTTTATGTCTTTCAGAAGAGGTATCCTTTCTGATGTAATATGTCAAACTTTAGGATGAAAAATTAGGGATCGTGGTATTTCTAAGATCATCTCAATAAATATTACGTTCCTTACCATTATCCCGCCCACTTTACTAAAGTTATTTTTTTTCCATTTTTGTTAAAATACTTTTTTCATGGTAAAGGAATAACAAGGTTTTTTTAAGATGGCCTTCAATATAATTAAAATCTTTGTTGTAGAACAAAAAAATAGAAATGGTGGTCGATGTGCATATAAGAAATTCAATAAAAACTAACACAAAATGTGTTTTTTTAGATTTCGAGATTTCGACAAGCTTTGAGATATAAAGACATGGATCTGGAACAAAGAACTTTAACAGGAAATTGTTTTACTGTGTTTTCATATCCTGACAATTCTCCTTGTAGATAAAGTTTTAATTAAGTGAATATCTTAAACAGTTTTCGAAAAATGACTATTTTTGTACCCCTACCCCCATTTTGGAGAATCGCAAAATTTGTCAATTAAGTCAAAACAGAGGTAAGAAAACATTTTGAAAAAAAGATCAATCTTTTTGCACTAAAATATTCCTATTGTGCCATAATTTATTACTGCATAACTGTTTTATTTTTCCAGTTAAATTAAAAATTTTGAAATATAACAAAATGTAAATTTCCGTAAGTGCAAAAATCCAAAACCTCACCAGTGACCTCCCTTAAAACTAACTAAATTTTATTGTACGAGATCACATTCTTTCAGTAAGGCAATAGTCCGTGTGAAATTGTTCCGTAAGTTATGTGACGTTAAAATGTTTTTCTCGCATTAGCTAGATCTGTACAGTGTGTTAGTATATGTCCAACGATGAAACCAGTAGTTCTGGTGGTCCTCACCGTTCAACAAAAATTCATTAATTTTAGTTTGTGCTCAAATCATATGATACCCGAGTTAAAACGAACTAAATGTTATTGTAAGAGATCCCATTCTTTCAGAAAGGCAATGGTCCATGTGGAATTGCTCCTTAATTTATGTGATATTAAAATGCTTTCCTCGCAGATCTATATAGCGTGTTAGTATATGTCCTACGTTGAAACCAGTAGTTTTGGTGGTCCTCGCCGTTCAACAGAAATTCATGAAACTTACTCAGAACAGTCCAGTCAGTCTAGTAGAGCGATACTGGCTCTTGTGGGCCCCTTGTTGTTGTTTTTGTCTTTATAAAAGAAAGGATGACAAGAAAGGTCGAAAAACTGCTAAAAGTTGAAACATTTCACACGAACACACGAACTATTGTACTGGAAAACAGTGTCAGCGCCCATACCTGACATGGTTACACATGTTTTTTCGACCTTTCGTGTCTTTATATTGCTAGTATTACCCCGAAGAACTTGAACCTACTGACACCGGATACACTACAAATGCCCATCTTTTTGACCATCCGTGCCTTCATCCGAAAGGTCGAAAAACTTGTCGCGGGATGAAGACACGAAAACAATACAGATAAAAGCTGCCGAAACTTAGAACCGAGCCAGTATGCAAGTATGCTACTATGTTTCGTGTGTATGCACGTGAAATTTCGTTACTTTGCCTTGTAGGATTCATGTCTTTACCTCAAAGACACAAACAATCAGCAGTTTTCGACCTTATGTGTCTTAGGGATGAAGACACTTTAATGATCAGAATATAAGAGTACACAAGGTATCATAGGAAATAATGCAATTCTGCTTAAAGGTGAGAAGAACGTTTTGATATTTACTTTTAGGAATGTCATTTAAATATCTAACGAGGTCCTGTCCAACTGACAACTAATAAGAAATAATCACGAAAGCGCTTATTCTGATAAATTTATTGAAAGCAGTCTATATACTAGTACACAAAATCAAAATATAAGAGTACACAATAGTTTTAGATATATCTGATTATTATTTTGATATTTAGTTTCCTTTCGTTTTTTGTATGCATTGTAGAGATCATCAATCTAATTCATTAGTAAGACAACACTTGTTTACACAAGTTGACCACCATCGTTTTAAAGCTTAATTTCTACATTGGCCTGTTTTTAAAGATCAAACGAGTGTTTAATTCATTACTGTATGTTTTACATAACTGTAAAATAAAGCTGATAGTAACATCTTTTTTTGATTAGGTTTCAGTCAAAAACATCATACCACCTTACTACTGATACGGACATATTATATAGAGACACAATAAACATCTACTTTATACTTGCGTAAAATATGTACATGTAACTAGATAGCTGTAAAACCACGAAAAATAAAACTAAAACTGTGAATACTAAAAGTGAATACTAAAAGTGAATACTATCTTGAGCACAGTTGATAGAAGAGTTACGCAGAAGAGAAAATTAAATTGGCAAAATGATCCTGTAAAATCCAGTTACGATTTTCAACGTGAATAATTGTTAAATAACACATACGTTTACTCAATTATATATATATATTACATGTTCTATTTTTTTCATTTGTGGGTTAGTGTATAATGGCTAGCAAAATTATAGAGGAAGCATATTCTGAAATACTAATGTACAATGTAGAAAACCATATTTACACAATACTCGTCCTTATATATACAATCTTCTTTGACATTCTATAATGTTAATCACATGTTATTTTCATCTAGATCATGTTTTCCTCTGATAGTTCAAAGCAAAGCTTACAGTTTACATTATTTAAATTTTGTTTATATTTCTTTATACAATGTAGTAGTCAATGTTGCTGTTGTTATATACATGTATTCAAAAACTTAAAGCTGTGTTTGTTCTTCAAAGTCCATATTATCTTGGGTGTCTACCCTCTTAGTCTCTTCCGGTTTAATCTTAGACGACTTTTTCTTCCATTTTGTTTTTCCAATCGGCGGCGGAAGAGTGGTCTTATATTTTTCAAATGGGGATGTTATGCTTTGATCCTTTGTGTCGGTCTGTTTCGCTTTGGATGTCTTTTTTTTGGTTTTTGATGCGCCCTCTTCCGGGGTGGATGCTCTGGAACTACTAGTAGATGTATCTGAAAACAGATTGTCATGTAATAGCGGGAGTGGCATTTCTCTTGATCCAAATAAACTTGGGTGCGCATGTGTACGATCCTTGTCTTCAAGATGGATATTCCTCGAGAATGTAGGACTTGAAATGGTCGTTTCTCTTGTTCCCGCTGTCACCTTTGCATTGGTTTTGCCACTCTTTATATATTTTGTCGAAATATGACGGGTGTTGTCATTTATCACTGACGTATCTTTGAATAAATCAGGGGAATGTCGACCTCGAATACTTGTAGGCGCATCTGTAGCAAAATTTGAAAATGTAGCCTCCGATGATCCGAATGTACTTAATGGTGGATGTGCTTGCTCTTGTTTATAGCAATAACTGTCTTGTAAGACTTTCGGTATTGCACCTTTTGGATGTACGTTTTGCTTGTCAGGTGGTGGATGCGGCGAGGACGGCCTTTCATGTTGCCAGGCTTTATTAAGTATATTACTTGCAGCATGGTGAGTTACTGAGTCTGTGTCTAATTCATGTTGTGGTTCGTTTTCATTATGTGACGTTCTGTCAACTATATCTTTGCGTGGAGGACTAACATCAATATGTTCAATATGTTCAGGTCGCGGAACAGCTGATCTTCTTGCAAGAAACCTATGAAGAGGTGACGAGAAATGCTGAGGTTTTCTCGAAGGAGGTGCGCTTTGTGTAGATTCCTGGTCTTGGCTTTCACCCAGCGATGTACCAAGGAACATGATTGGTGATTCAAACAAGTCCTGTGTATCTAGAGTATGCCTTTCATGATGGAACTGATGATCTGAAGAATCTTTAGGTTCTAATGTAGACACTCCTATTCCAACATGAGTATCTCTTACAAAAGAAGTCTCATCCATAGCTTCGTTGTCGTGCATATATAAATCAGCCCCGTATTTGCGATGGGAAATCAAACTTGCTTCGTCTTTCTTGTTCTTTCTTTTCTTATTCTTCATACAGACCAGGAAACAACAGCAGACGACAATTATAGCTATGATCAGAATGATGATACATATAATCAGAATGATTAACCATACTGGGAATTCACTGTCATCGGTTGACTTTTCATCACAGAAATAGAAATAACCATCAAACAAACACTCGTCAACGTGAATAACAGTAACACAATAGTAGATGATCGCATAGTGCATTATTCTTGTTGCCTCGTTAGCACCCACTCGTTCGTATTCCCGAATACAAGCTTCAAGGAAATGGTCAACAACGCTACTCGGCATTGCTTCGCATTTATCTGCTATTGTTACATCACTTAGTATAGCCAGACAATTGGTTGCAGCATCAGTGTAGTTGCTTTCAGTATGGCTGTAAGTTGTTAGAGTATCTGGTAAATGTTCAGTAGGTATAGGTATAGTAGAAGGTACCCAGGTTTCGTTCGTTATGGTTCCTGAAATGAATAACAGAAGAGCTATTTATTAACACTGAATCAAGGAAATACTGACCTCCCTTATTCGAACCGTTTACTCCATTTTAACTGATTTAAATCATTAAAACCATATGAATTACTAATACATGTAACCCAAATACCGGTACCTTACTAAAGTTTCAAATAAATTAAGCAAGTATTTGCTGAGATATGACATATACCAAACCCATAAGCTTAAGCCGAACTAGGGCTGTAAGCTGAAATTTTTCAATCAAGAATTATCTAAACTGATACACTGATGCCGATGAACATGAATAAAGTTAAAAAACTATCCCATCAGTCTTTACTGATATAACTTCAACTAAATCTAAATAAAGGGTCATATTTGTATCAACTCAAGAGTTATGTAATTTGATTATTTGATACCGAAGTTTCAAATAAACTTCATCACCGATTCCTGATATATTTGGATGAAAGTTGCTTGCATACACGCGAATTTGACCAAATATTGATAGCAGATTGCACACAAAACTACAAATATTTCTTTTAGGTCAAATGGTTCATCATTTCTAGTAAATTAAAAAAATCGGGACAACTTTGAAACCCCTCATTATTCTTCTCATAAAATTTTGTTTTCAACTAGAGTGAAAAACGTCTGCCACGTATAATTTTGGCAACTGAAAGATCATAGCTCAAGAACATATATGGTGATCTGTCTGATATTCGAACTTATACCCACACATATTGTTACAAGTTTGATTAAAAATAGTCAGAGGCTTTCCGTGATATAGAGTAGGCAATTTTTTCTCCAAACTTCTGCAAGTTAAGGGCCATGCCCCAAGTGTCTTAGGCGATGCAGCACTTGGCTCGCATATTATGTGTATAAACAACGTGACCAGGTTCAGTGAAAAGGCTTGCCAACATTTCGGTAGATAGCTAGCGCTTATTTGACAAAATCTAGGCTATTAAATGTCCATAATTTTAGTGTTTGGGACGATGCGACAGGTTATGAATTTGACCGAGAAATCATGTTCAAACATTGTGTCAAGGTGGAGATTGGACGCAAATTTTCAAAATTCGAGAGCTAAAACGCCATACATTGCGAAAGATCCCATGAAAAACTCACTGAAGGCTCAGACGTTAAAATGAAATGGACAGAATCATACACAAATTTTACGGCAGTGAAGGTAATTAATTGCAAGCCTTTCACCTTTTTTCTACGAGAACTACTACTAGACAGGAGACTCTTATAAGGAGCTAAGCAACACGGAATACTTTTATTAACTGATAATAGTTTACACCAGTTTGAAGCAAAAATATAGTTACCTGATATAATCCCCGGAACTGTTTCAACCACAGAGCTAGATTTTGTCCCACTACTTGCAGCGAATGTCGCAACTGCTGACGTATTCCCACTCCCCTCATCAAACAGCATGATCAACAGAAGCGTCTTATCAGAATCCACAGCATTCTCATATATGTTCATGTCAGTTAAAATTTCGTTTTCATTTTTCCATTTTGCCCAAATACGTACTTGATCAACTGTGACACGAGTTGTTGCTGTTGAAACAACTTTAATTTCTTCTATACTCACAGACGAGCCAACGTTAAAAGTATACACTGACGTTTCAGTAAGTCCATTTTTGATCAAATAGATTACTGCAGACCCGTCTTCAGAACGCCATGTAAACGTAAAGTAATACCAGACGTCTACATTAAATATGAGAGTGGTAGTCTTGTTGGTGATCCATTGAATACTTAAATATCCAGATACTACTTGGAATGTTAGAGCCGATGAACCAACATCGACTGAGAGTAGTACGTAGGAATCTGAGGGAAGTGTCGAACTTACTGCACATTTCATCCAGTAGCTGATTGTAAAAGCAAGTACATTTTGTTGTACATTGGATATGCTGGCAGTGAAATATTGCTCCTCAGCGAGAGACAACGCATAGCCTGCCGACGAAAGTAGTTCAGAATTTAAGTTCTGAGTAATTATTATGTCACTATTATTGGGAATGTACCGCTTTATAATGCATTCTCCGGCATATTTTCCAGTTATGTCATCATCTTCTAGATTTCTAGTTTCATCTTCACACTGAACGTCATTCTTCCACGATCTGTCTGCTGATCCCAACAAGCCTTTATTATTAGTTGCAATATCTTTTTGAATTTGAGCGGAGGTTATTAACCCAACTCCAGAATCGTAAACGATTATATAAGAACTGCTAAACGAGATTTTGATGAACGGATACTCAGTCCACTTCACTTCTATTTTACTTGCCAATTTCTGCACTGGATGGAACAATTCTTCTCCATGCAAAATGACTGTCACATTTTCTCCAGGGTTATGCTGAATGATAGCTATTACTCCATCAACTTTGACTACTAGTTCCTTCATGTAGCGACACATGTTGTTTCCTAAACAGGGTAAGAATAAACATTGTACATTAATGGATGCTGTTTTTAAGAGGGTGTACACTCCAGGCACTATATGTGTGAAGGAAATTCCATCAAAAGTGGTTATGTAAGACCCGTAGATTATTCCTACAAAACTGAAATGTATGGAATAGGCAAACTGACAGTCATTTCCTACCCAGTCTTTGGAGCATCTATCACAAGTATATGCAGCAGATATATTCAAACTGAGAGAAGATACAAAGCTTTTCCAAACGTTTTTGACAGTGATTGAACTAGAAAAATGCCGTGGATGACACTCACACATACCAACATTTATAGAGCAAACACCATATGTACTACAAGCACCTTTTACTCCGACAGGGCAAATAGCTGTACACGCAGGTCCCCAGTGTGAGTCCAAGCAAATGCAGGTGTCCTTCTGCACTTCGCCAAATATGCACCGTTTGCATATTTCGCCACTGGCTCCAATATAATCAGCTAGAGTGTCCACAACATTGCACATACTGGTGATTGGATTTGATGTGTTTTCTGTGCTTACAAACAAGTCTGCCGCTCCTGCCAAAACAATTTCCGCTTGGACCGAGTCTCCAGTCTTTGTCATTTCTTTGACGCACATGTCATCATAAACTTTGGTTAGCAATGCAACGTCGGACCCAGCAATCGCCTTTGAAAAGTTGCTCATCAAAGTCTGACACTTTTCTTGTGCTGTTTTTATTTCTTCTGCAGTGACCACGGCTTCTGTTGTAAGTTTGGGCTTTTCAAGGTCATAGTTTTCGGACAATTCAAGGTCTGACTGTACCCAAATGGGAGGAATTTGGGTGTCAATAACTATCATGTTCTCAGATTGTCTACTTTCATACGCAGTATAACCAATTCCTTCATTGAAATTCCAGTTGTATATTATGTCGCTAGTGTCGGATGTGACTTTCACCCTAAAATTGTTGATGATGATAGTTGGATTGTGTGGTCGAGACCATACCCGGACCTCATCTATGTAACCTTTGAATACTCCCAC
This sequence comes from Saxidomus purpurata, assembly GCA_022818135.1. Lineage (NCBI taxonomy): Eukaryota > Metazoa > Mollusca > Bivalvia > Venerida > Veneridae > Saxidomus > Saxidomus purpurata. The sequence goes on along the minus strand of JAFMSR010000128.1, from coordinate 67,154 downwards.
TGCAACATCTATATCTAAGCCAGGTGTTATCTGTCCTAAAGTCAATATTCCTCCACTTGTAAAAACAGCATCAGATATTAACAATGCTTTGACTGATGTAATTCCTGAAAGGCAGAAAGAAAATATCTCTTATTGAAAACGGTACATTGAAAAGTTTATTGCAGTTATGTAACAGTTAGGAGTGTATTATGTACACGCAGATATAGTCATGCAACTTTTAAATGTTAATTATATTTATATCAGATGTGAAAATATGTTTTGTAAATTTCATTGCATGTCGTGGTGTGTAGGCGATGCCGTGTTTTTATGTATCGATTCTACAAATGCATATACACTGATACTGACATGAATATTACTATAGCCGACTATCAATTGATTTAATGATAAATAAGTCAAAAAAGTTTACCTGCATCATTTGTAAGATAAAGTTCCAAGATGCTGGCATCACTCCTCCAAGCAAGGCTTATTTGGTTCCACCTATTCTGTTCTAGAACCAATCCGGTTGTGTGATACACTCCTTGAAGTAAAATAATCAGTCCATCTGCATGATGGACAAGTATAATGTATTCATGGTAGACATATGTCAAAATTATGCCACCAACATCTGTTGGTTTTACGTGCAATTCTATCGTGAAGTCAGACTCTGGTAGCACGATTCCTGTTGCCGACACTCCAGCTCCTGAATATACGAAACAGTTCGATTTCAAAGCTTGTAAGTATTTTTTTTCAATTTTCGTTATGAACATGATATCGATATATTCGGAATTTCTGAAGAACGTTTCAACTGCAATCTTGGATAGATTCATTGAGCAAGAGTCGGGTATATTCTGAGTAGGATCTGAGCAAACGGAATTCCTAGTAATGTTGCAATTGGATGCTAAAATCGCTGCAGATGTGTCACATGCTGTTAATATTCCTTCTATGTTCATCTGCGACTTAACCCACTCATTTCTGGAGATCGCCATAGTAGTTAAAAATCTACTATTAATGACAGACATTCGCACAACTAAGTCTGAGCTCTGTATTGTCATTTTTACAGTAGCTGTTGATTCTAGTTTCAGTGTGACATGTCCTAAGATTAATGTATCATATAAGATCAACGTCGATGAGGATGTAATTATTTCTACCTTAGTAGTTTCATAGGCTTTGTAACTAATGTAATACTTTTCACCACCATGAACTACTAGGATTCCATCCAGGCAGACCTCTAACGATGTTGCCGATGTGCAAACAGAAAATCTTCCGTGGATTTCTATATCTAAAGTTTTTACTGAAAGGAGATTAAAGTATCCAGTCCCTGGTACGTCCAAAATCACACCATCAAACGTTATCAACTGACCAATTAAGTTTACTTGAGCAACTAATATGGTGGCATTATTTCCTAATGGATCATACGAAGATTGTTTGAAAATAATACAATCAGTACCTCTCCAGTTTGTTTCGCATTGGTTACACGTTAAACCCGTCCAGTGTCCGGTACATTGACATGTGCCGTTAACGTCACAATCACCATGTCCGTTACAAGGTGTTTTAACGCCACCTGGACATACTCTATCACAGGAAGTCCCATAAAAACCATAGTGACATACACATTTGCCATTGCTTTCAAACCCAAAGACGCAATCCGAACATTTCTGTTTTAACCACTCTGGGAAGTGTGTATCGATTGTGCAAATTTCATTGTAAAGATAAATGGCATCACCACCCGTCACCTTGCAAAGGGAAGTGAAATCAACCATAGAAGTAGCTGTATCATAGGTATTGCCCGTGGTAGTGGCTGTTATCATACAAGACTGCTTGTACCACCATCTAACGAACTCAGAAATACCACTACATTGTTCTAACAAAGTGTTCGAGTCGAAAAACAAGGAACATACTCTTTCCACTTCAATATCAATTTCGGCTTCGACACTTAAAAACAGTTCATCAACAACATTATGTAAATTCACAAGTTTAAGATCTGAAATAATCCAAGTTGGTGACTGCCATGGAAAGCTTGGCAATTCTAAGTTATTGCCGCTGACCTGTTCGAAGGCTACATTTCCAGCACCTTCCGTGAATGAGAAGAATAGGGACAACTTTGAAATGAAACTTGACGCCTTTGTATTTAGACGGTGAGCTTGGTAAATAAGGAAATTAGGAATTGGGTCCTTCCAAACTGTAAATTCGTCGATGACTCCAATAAAAGCTTCCGAGCTAAAGGAGTATTTGCCACCGTGTATAGCTGGCACATATTCTCCCAGAGCTACAACACCATCTCTTTCAAATATATTTGGACAACTTAATGTAACTAATTCATGCAATACGTTTGATTCTTTCCCGAAATGATAAACATCGATCTGTTGAGTGTTCCGGCGGAATGTTAGCACAAGCTGATTCCAAACATCTAATTCGGCTGGAAATGAAAGCTGAATAAAACTTGTAGAATACTGGATTTGCATCGGGTCTGTGTTTATTACCCCAAAGGTTACATCTTTGGCGTAAGACGCTACGTATCCACCGTATTCAAATGGTTTAAAGTATAGAGATATACTGAAGTCTATACTGTTGAGGGAATATCCAGACGGGTATGATATTGGTGCAGATATTACAGCTGTTCTGTTAAATTTTAACGCATATCCCGAGTTGTAGGTGCTACCACCAGCTGGGACTTTTAGAGAATCCAAGATTATACTGGTGGAAAGTTTGAAATGTGTTACAATATAATTTTTCACTTCATTTTGTGTCATTAATGAATAGTCTTTACCATTAGCACAAGAGCCAAAAACACCAGTTCCCGCTTGGCATACAGTTGAATCAGTTATTACAGATGCTTGAAGAAATTCTTTCTGAGCTACGACTGTTACTGTTATGCTCCCGATGCTTGTTACTTTAATACTTATTTCAGTGAGCGAATCATGTGTAACTGTCATTGCATTGAAGATATTTGTGGTGTTTTCTAATATTTTAAGTTCCCCATCGAGATAAAATAAGGGCTCATATCCTTGTCTTGGGGGTGCTACCACTGCTTTGTTAGCGGATGAAGATACAGATATAGCTGCAATGCACGAGCCGTAGTTACACGACACTTGGTATACATGTATTTCCACACCAACTAGTGTCGTTTCAAATAACAAGAAAGCTCCTGTTTCCCCTAGGAATGATATCTGTTGACCATTGAAAGTCATGTAGTAGCCATTACTTGAAACAGCTGCAACTACTGATGAATATGAAGACAGTGAAGTTGTTTGGAGGATAGTGCAATCTGGACCAACCACTGAACTTACTGAGTCAGATGTGCAAGCTGAGCATTCGCTGTTTCCATTCCAATTCCACCGACATTTGCATGTGCCATTTATCTGACATGTCCCTTGGTTATTGCACGGAGAATCTGATCCTCCTGGACATGTCTTGCTACACGATGTACCATAGTAACCATAGAAACAGGAACACGTGCCATTAGAATACTCAACTCCAAACTGACAGCTGCTTGAACAGGCAGATATATTTACATTTGTGTCCATTAATTCTGTGCAGAGTAGTGTTTTTACTGTATTCATGATTCCGTGTTGAGTCTCGCAAATCTGAATATAATCCATAATGATACTGTACGCTGCTGTTTTAAGATTGACTGCAGATATTGCTTGTTGACAAAGTACATAGAAGAACTCTTTTGTGCTATTACTCATACCTAGGCAGTCTGTATTAAATATTTTAGTTGAACAAAATGTAATTGCCTCATTTTCCAAAGATGCATTAGAAAAATGAATGTAAGTGAAATCAGGTCCACTGCTGCTTGTATAGTGTAGGTCAGACACAAACCACCTAGGCGCCTTCCAGGGATACTCTGGAAAACTGATTTCAAAACTACCAATGCTATCTCTAGTCAAAGACCCATCACCTTCATTAAATTGAAAAGATAGAAGTAAGCTCTCTGATGGAATAGCTGGATTCATTTCCCAAAGTTGACTCACTTCGCTTTGCAAAACAAATACGTTCCAGATCATAAAATTTTCAATGCTGCCTTCGAAACCGTTTGGAAGATGATATTCGTTGCCATCCGGTGGTGTAAGCCAGTGGCCAATAGTAAGTATCCCTGTATTGTTGAATATGCCAGGATTAAGACTGAAATAACCAGTTGTTGAGACTGCCGCATCTTTGTCAATTATATACACAGCTGCTGTGCCGTCTGAATTATCGTATGTAAGAATAATCTTGTTCCAACTGTCTTCATCAATAGTTAGATTTGTATCAAAGACTGTTTTATTGTCAGCATGATATGTGTGAATTTCAAGTGTAGATTCGTCGCTGGTAACAATCAAAGACGTATCGCTGGTAAAAGAAAAGAGGACACCAGAGCTGTTATCTTCGTTTTTCTTGGCCAGGAGTTCAAATGTAAGTTCAGATGATTCACTCGTGTTTATACTAAATTCATGGTAGATACTAGATTTATTGAAGCTTAAGCCAAATCCACCTTGCGTCTGGTATTTGTATTCGTTACTTGGAAAATGAATTATGCTATCACAAACTGGAACAATGAATCTAGACATACTGAATATGGTATCATTATCGTATGTTTGCTTAAATGACTCAACTGTTAAAGTCACCGAACTTTCTGAAGAAAGGATGGTCTGTGTTACTGGTGAACTGCTACAGATGTTGAATGCTGGAATAGTACCACTGTTAATGTAATTTAACTTGTTTTCTGTAGCCTCTAAAGAGGTACCACTTAACAAACCCGACGTCTGATTTATCAATGTTCTTGGTAATTCTATGTTTAAGTGTAAGTACTGTCCATCCGTTCTTATTTTGAATACGACTATGGATTTAACGTTGAATGTCACCTCAAAGAAACCTGATCTGTGTATTTTGAATCCTTTAAAATATGCTGGTTTGTCAAGTGAATGCAGAGTTCCATTAATATAAACGAGTGGCTTAGAGTCGTACATTTTCCCTGACTGAACCGTCATTGCTGCATAACCATTTGCATCATCCCCAATCCTAGCTCCCAGAAACGGAACACAGGAGTAGTTCTGGTAACAGGTAACAAATTTTCCTTGAATGATAATGTTGACTGAAACGGCTAAAATAAGTACTTCTCCCTGTAGTTTCACAGCGTAACTTATACCATCTAGAGTGTAGATTGACCCAAGGTGTCCAACATTTGCGATATATTTGTTAACAGAAATAGTTTCTTCGTTTATAGCAAAGCTGCAATCAGTGCCATGCCATCCGTTTGAACACACGCTGCAATCATCAGCTGTCATTTTGTTAATTGGACAGGCACAATTACCAGTTGACTGATTGCATGTTCCGTATCCGTTGCATGGCACAGAAGCTCCTCCAGGACAAATAGCTTCACAGGTTCCATTCCAGTATCCATTGTCGCAGAAGCAAGGAGATGATGACGACAATCGGCCACCAAAAGTGCATCTTGGTGTACATACTTCATCCATATAAGGAAATAAGTTGAAATTGTTCTCAAATTCAGTGCATGTATTTTCAGCAGGCCAGAAAGTAAGTCCAAGAGCAACTTGACAATCATCAGCAAAACTGGATATAGCACTCGCAACATCGTCACCATCACCTTCTGCATGTATACAATCAAAGTACGCTTCGCTTCGTTTCGGAAGTAGTATGCTAGAGCTGCAACTCCTATGATGAATAGAAAAATAAAAGAGAGATGATATTATATGTATGATCGCTGTAAGATAATAATTCTTATTTTGGTTACATGTTTTAAAACATATTTCCAGCAGTAATTAAGTTGTGTACCGTCAGACAGTGACTTCAGTTTTCCGGTTTCTAACCAAAGGGCACAACATAGCTGTATGGAAAAGAAATACAATGTACTTTCTATCTGAAACAGACATACAGTCGTGATATCTATACCTAGGAGTTTAACTTTAGAATACATATGTCTCCTCGTGACAGCATGATGACATGGTAGAAGACCGTTCCGAAGTTAAAATCTTAATGTGAGGACGTTCCAGCTAACAGTTTGCTGCAAATTATTCATTTTGTATGTTCAGATAACTTTTATCTAAATATGTTACGCTTAAAGCCAAGTAAAGAATTTTAATACATTACACATAATAACTGAAAGGACATATTATGAAATATTAAATATTCTGACAGCCACGATTAGTCTACTCACTTTGCTAATGTGGATACGGCTCCATTGAAGACATTGTCACATAAAGTATTATGATTGTAAATGATATCAGCTCTCTTCTTCCGTCTATGATTATGAGAAATGTCTCCTTCACTAGATGCTGATCTAGTGAAAGAAACACTACGTCTTTTACGAGTCACTGCTACAGCATTATTTTCACCATTGAAGTCATACTGCGGACTGTCCGATGTTCTCTGGTAACATGACCGCAACGGGGCATTATAAATCTTCATGCGGGTTTGGACTTTAGATAACTCCAGTTTTTCCTCATCAAGTTCCATATACCCATTTGCTGAAGAAGCCAGATATGATGCATTATTCAAAAGTATTTGGATATATGTACTTAAGTTGATGTGCATGTCTACATTAAACATTAATAACGACGATAATAACGGTCCATAAGAGGTAAGCACACATACGCGTGCGCTGTAGATTTCAGTTTTAGATGTACGAAATTATTTCCGAAAAGCAATCATGGCATATACGTTTGTTACAAATAATTTCTTTGTTAACTTCATGTTTCAAATTTCTCTTTATGACGGTCTATACATTATAAGTTTATCTTTGGATGTTGAAAATATTAAATTATAATACTTTGGAACGTACTAAAACTTTGGATTGTACACAATTACAGAAACTAAAGATGTTTGTAAACACATATCCCCCCTCTCCACCCAGTAACTACGACGTTAGAAACTGCTGATAATCTAGTGAAATGAAAGTCAATAGAGATTAATAGGAGGTCTTCAGCTTCTCACAAGCAAAGATCCTAGCAAATTTGAAGACATTAGGTCAAAGGGTTGTTGAGTAATTAAGCGGAAACGGCCTTTTAAACGAAATGTCATTGCAACCTTGCCCTTTGACCCGGTGACCCCAAAATCAATGGGATACTTTATACTTCATAAACTATAACCCTATTACGTTTAAAGACCTTAGGTCTAAGCATTGTTATTCAGCGGAAACCGTTTTTAATGCAAAAACACTGCAACCTTGAACTTAGACCTAATGGCCGCAAAGTATATCGGTAAGTTTGAAGACCGTAGCTCAAAGCATTTTTGGGCTACTGAGCAAAAACGTTTTTAAATGCATGACCACTTTGACCTTGACATTTGACGCAGTGTGACCTCAAAATCAATAGGGATCACTTTATCGTCAGTTACCTTAACCGTTGAATCACTGACCCCAGAATCAATAGGCTTCATCTACTGTCCATGACCAATGTCCCCACAAAGTTTGAGACATCTAGGTCAAAGCTTTCTTAAGTTATTGGGCAGAAGCGGTGTTTTTAAATGCATGGTCATTGTGACCTTCATATACCGACCTCAAAATCAGTATGGTCATGTAGCAGTCATGGCTAACCTGCATACCAAGTTTAAAATTCCTAAGTCTTAGAGTTCTTTACTCTCACTGTGACACTGACATTTGACATACCAACTCAAAAAGGCGTCATGTACCAGTCATGACCAACCTGTATATCAAATCTGAAGATTATAGGCTTTACCGTTCTTCAGTTTTTGATCGGAAACCGTTTTGCTGTTCAAGGTCACCGTGAACTTGATCTTTGACCTCAAAATCAATAATGATTTCTATCAGTCACGACTAACCTGCATACCAAGTTTAAGGATCAGTGATCGGAAACCGTTTGGTCTACCGACAGGCCGACCTACCGACATGTGCAAAACAATATACCCCCACTTTTTCGATGGAGGAGTGATAAAATACTTACAGTAGAAAGCCTCATCATTAAAATCGTAGAAGTAAAAGTCAATCTTAGTTTCACTGAAGTACAGCTTAACCAATTCTACTGGCATGGAGAACAATCCAGATATCGTAGTGGGATCAAGATATCTGTTGAGAAATGTGAAACTTATTCAAGACATTCATATCAATAAAATAGACAATAATCAATCAAAAGATACTATTCTCTTTTCTAGAATTTATATATCTTGCCATGCAGACACTTCATTCGTATTTAAACTATCGTGACCAAGTCTGGAGAATAGCATACTATTTATTTCGTTGGTACGACAGAAAATGAACTGCTGGACTAGACGACATAAATCATTACCAGGTATTCTTCGTTTTACTCATATTTTATTTTATCATAATGATGCAGGTAATCCTCTTTATTTTATAGCGTTATGGTATTTTCTTTACCTTGAGGCAAATCCTAGAGAGTCATAACATCCCACGAATGAGTCTATCTTTTTCCACTTCTTTATTTCTTGACTGACTTGGAACTTGCCCAGGGAAAGGTCTCCTCCATTTATAAATGGATTTGGTTTGTTAAAGTTCTCAATAATGAAAATATCTGGATTTGTAGCATTCTCAACACTGAAAACGTAAAGCGCCATTTCTCTAAGCTTGCGTGAGTATGTAAGAACAATCTGATACCAGATATTATCAAGTAACTGTATGCGAGAGTCCCATTTATCTTCTTTGCCATAATAAATCAGAATAGTTCCGTCGAAGTCAAGACTGAATGGCTTCTTTCTAGTATAGGAGAGGATGACACCGTGACAGCCGGTACACGTCTTGAGGTAAAAGGAGATGGTTACTTCTTCGGTAGAATTGTCAAATAGTTTGAAAGATGTGACACTCGCACTTGCTGAGCTACAACAAATAGCTGATCCAGAGATCTTGTTTTTAATGTCAGTGTTGTCGATGTAGTAGTCGGTGCTGAAGTCTCTATTTTTAGAACACTGAAATATAATGTATTCGGGTATATTACACGCAAGAAATAATTTTGACATTTTCCCATTACATTTTGTTTTAAACGATAGATATCCTTAGTAACTTACCGATATTCTATGAAAGAATGGCGATACGTTACAAACCAGAAATACTTTAGTATAGTTTACAAAGGATGTATATTTAAACTTAACCAAACGAATGATAAAACCTGACTCACGTAAGTTCCAGTTTGTCCTGCTGTAGGTTCACTTGAGGCATATACTTCATAGTCTTTCGCAATCAGGTAATCAGCAGATGTAGGTACATAATTGCAGAGTCCTGTAGTATTCCATTTGCTTGATAGCAGCATAATATCCAGTTGAAAGAAAACATTTCCTCTTTTCACATTCATCATAAAACCTATCTCCGGAATAGCAACACTTAATACTTTAGAATTGTTGTTCACGATCTCCATATCGCCTAAAGTTTTGTCGATCTGTGTCTTCTTTTTCCATCTTTGTCCATTGACGAACGATTTATACTTGCGTTTTCCACTTTTCGTCGTCTTCTTTTGGACAGTTTCAAAGTTTACGTAATTACTTTTATATGTTACAAATACTTTGTCAACTACCAACATTTGTTTTCCTCTTTTCTTGATTCGGTTCTGTCTAATCTGAAAGTAGATAACAAATTCCAATTTCAATCTATTTACTTGACATTATTCAATGAGTGCAATCTTATTTTATTTAAAATGTTTACTAAAACCTATTTTTCTGCTATATAAAGTGGCAGTATCATAAAGTTCACATCAATGAACTTTTACAAAAACGTCAACTTTCGCACAATTTGTACAGTTGTGTTCATAAACTAAATCTGCGAGACCTAAAATGCAAAAAATAGAAATTTAATCACAGTCTTATGTTCTAATATAAAATGTTTACTCGATCAAGGAAAATTTCATGACATTTAAAGGAATAAATGAAAACTTTATGTAACTTACCAAAATTCGTAGATTGTTCAGCTCTAGAAGTACAGCATTGCTATACGTCACCTTCAGCTGCTTTCCTTTTGTGTTGAACATTGTTATCTTTCCATTTCGTCCCTTTACTTTACAGAACATTCCAATTCCATCATCTATTATTGATGGTTTTGTGCCATTTATCGTTAGGTTGTCGTTCTTGTGATCATCGTCATCACCAATATCGATGTCGCCTATACTTGGATCAGAATTGTAAAGATTACAGTTGCTACCACTCCAATCCCGATGACATGTTCTGCAGGCATCGTCACCACTCCATTCAAACGTACAGTTACATTTTCCAGTTGATGTGTCACAAACACCATGGTTTGAACAAGGTGAATTATGGCCCCCAGGGCATTCTGACTCGCATTGTGCACCAAAATATCCTGTTTCACAGACACAGTCACCATTCTTATACTTTCCATAAACGCATTTCTGATTACAATTTTTACCTGCAACAACTGGGTAGTTTCTAGAACCAAATATGTTGCACAAGTCGTCAAGCGGACTGTCATTGTCCTGATTCTGTCTCTTACATTCATCGGCGACAGCCATAGCGGAATCTATACCATTACCTGGGTTATTTGTTTGAAGAATATCATTAATACAAGCCATATAATAGAAATCAAGAAGTCCATTCTGTTTGCTACATTTCCTTTCAAGCTCCTTTTTTATCTTTGAACACAAAGCACTTGCATTTGCATCAGACAATGACTCCGGTATATAATCCACACTACTTTGTACAGCAATACTATAATGCGTAATTGGCGGATCACCTTGAACCCATTCAAATTTCCCTGTCAGACTTACATATCCAACCGTTCCATGCACAAAATCATATATAACAAATCCTGCACCACTATCAAAATTAATTCCAAGTATAAGACCTAATGTTAGTCGGTAAGTTGCTGATGTTACATCTACCGAAGCCGTAAAGGAAGAAATTGTGTAAATGTTTTGTATAAAGAGGTCAAAAAAGTCATTTATTGTTTTCAAGTTTTTGTAAACTAGAACCCTGTCACAAATGAACACAGGTGTCAATCCAGCAACCCCAGGTCCAGCTGTCTTTATCTGTGTTGTGATATTCTGCCATTTCCCAAGCAATGTTGTGCTTCCTTCAACAACAGGTGAACCATACATTTCTATAGCTTCTGAAATGTTCAGGACCATGTACCGACCATAGCTTGATTCATGTATTTCGTGAAACAGTACTTTCCCGGATGCCACATTTATTGATATGCCAACACTTGTCCATTCTCCTAGCGTGACTGCTATATTTGTTTCATATATAAATGTTCCATATTGTATGAAATACTTATGATTTTTAATAATAATTCCAAAGGTTGCCTTTTTGACAGCGATACTCAGGATTGTACCAGGATAGCTGGACTCGAATTTAATCCTTATTTCAAATGAAATTTCGATCGATAGCTCTCCAATGATATCGTAGTCAAACACTGGCAAAGACACATATCCACCTTCAAAGATCTTTAATGCTGTGCCAGCTGTTGTTCGAATCTCTCCAACATTTGCAAATATAGTTTTCGAAAAAGGTTTACTGAGGGAAATAAAATACTTAAAAAGATCTTCCTTGCTGATACTGTAAGTTTTCATTGCTTGAGCAATACCTATTTCAGTGATAATACAGGTAATGTTTGAACTGCTGCAAACAGATGCATAACCAAAAGAGCATTTTCCAAAAACACCTGTTGACTTCGCACACTCTGTTTTGCTGACAGACATACCTACTTGCATACCATCGTCCTTTATAATAGAGCACTTTAGTTCAAAATCGTTGGGCCCTGTTACTTGTATTTCTGTGTTACTAATTTTTTCAATTTTGTACCCTGATGACAGTTGGAAATATCCAAGAGAAATAAGTTTGCCGTTGACTTTAACTGTTCCAGAATTTTGTGGATAAATAATTATACTCTGGCTGTCAATAACTAATGCTAAAGCCTTTACTGAACTTTGATACAAATCTGTCGGTCCTTTTAGTGCTTCAATTTGTACTGTTCCATCATAATAAAGATTAAGTGGCATATCATTATTGTTTATTTGTATTAATGCACCATCAAACGTTTTCAGGAAACTGTTACTAGTTACAGAAGCTGTGAAATGGTCAGATGTCATTGATGTGTCATGAATCAAAACCTGACAATCGCTCCCATACCAGTTTGCTTTACATCGAGAACAATCATTGCCATGTCTGTTTAAGCTACACGTACAAAGTCCAGAAGAAGAATCACATATTCCATGGTTACTGCAAGGGGTATACGTACTTCCTGGGCATTCAATTTCACAGTTTGTTCCCCAATAACCTTTGGCACATGAACAAAAAAGACCGTCTCCATTAAAGTCTGGATTGACACACTCTATTTCACAGTTTTTACCAACGTAACCGGCTTCGACAAAATCTTCGTGACATAAGAAACGAATTGGATCTTCCACTGATGCATGAGACTTTTCATCATCTTCATTTTCTATAAGCTGTTCATAACAAAGAGCTGTGTAAGCCTTAAGAGAATAAATTCCGGTACCTTCTGTTTCATCCATCTCATCCATACAGCTGCCGAAGAACAAGTCTTTTGATGTATTGCCTAAACCTGAACATATTTGTGCAATATCTTGATTGTTAAAAAGCTGCGTACATCTGATTTTCGCATCCTGGTAGGTATCTTCATCTGAAAACTCACTAGATATTTCTGTTTTTATTTCCTCTGCAGGCTTTGATGATACTGTAAATCTGGCTGACCCTTTTCCATATGGATCATGGAAAGTCAGAAAATTTCCCCGACCGGAGTTGTCATTAATGGTACTACCCGTCCCTTCATTAAAATTAAAGTATACTACTGGATCTTTTTGATTTCCTTTATAAACATGTACATCTTCTATTTCTCCTGAAAAAGAACCATCTGAAGTGATTCTTAATGAAGCATTAAATGCTCCAATTGGTTTGCCGATTGCAATCCTTCCACCATCTGTAAAACAATTATTCGGAACTTGAAAGATGCTGGTCTGTGTAAAAGGTGTAACTGTTCCTTGGCATGTTACAATGAGTGTAATTATTTGTCCAATATCGTCATATGACATTTCAATGTCACACCATGTATCTGCTTTTAGATGTATGTAAGTATCAATTATATTTGAACCTGCTTGTACTTTAACACGACCCTTTTCCAAATACAAAACGAACGTTGACTCGCCTACATACTGAAACACACCTCCTGAGCTATTCTTCGTCTGTTTCAAACTAAATTTTATAACATTTCTTTCACTCGGGGAAAACACGTCTGTCAAGATATTTGAGGAGATCACTGTAAATCTATCACCTGTGGCTGATATGTTTGAGATGTATGATCCAGATAAGCCGTCATCCCCATCACTTGGACTACCACTTGAGTTAAATGTCAAGCTATAATAAGCCGTTGTAATAGGCTCTATCGGAGACGAAGATAGAGTTTGATTTATTTCAGCAACGACAATATGGCTAAATGTTGACAGAACATCTGGTTTGTATTTGTCTAAAAACAAGGAATCTGGTTTACATAATGTATTCTTTATGCAAGTGGTGCAGTCAAGTTTCAAAACCAATGACATGTAGCCTTTCTTTGTAAAGCTGATGCGTAGTCTCAAGTAGTGTGTCAACATTTTCTTCTTCCTTCTTATAATGAAAGAATTGCTCGACTTTGGCTTATAAACAAAATTTTGTAAAGCGGTTAAGTCGTAACCTCCGTTCACTTGTACCCTTTCTGTCTTCCTTCTTGCGGTGCCGTCTATAACTATAGTTTCTGATAAATATGAAAGCTGAAGAGATTTTACGCATTTCTTCTTACCACATTTTACTGTCCTTACTTTGATTTCTGGAACGTCATTAGCAACGGGGAGAAGTAAATACCATTCATTACTATTCTGTATGGACATAACGTCATTGTTAAATGTTTTTAATTTTAACGAACCAAAGAGCTGACAAGTTTTTCTGACTGTTCCATTGTTACTATCATCAATGGGAGGATCTGGTAACGGTAACTTGACTTTCTCACAAAAATGTCCTTTAAAAGGTTCAGAACAATTTTTACAATTGTTGTTTTCGTCAAAGTTCGTGAAACACATACAGTTTCCAGATATTTTATCACATGAACCATGGCCGTAACAGGGTAAATTGTTCAAACCTACACGATTTGTGCATTCCTGCGCACAATTCCATGACCAAAAACCAATATCACATACGCATCCTTGTTCAGTTGGGGTACCATGTTTACAAAATTCTCCGCATATAATTTCGTAATGATCTGCTCTGTGGTGAGTACATAGGTCTTTTATTGGATTTGTTGTTGGATTTAAAATGGCTCGACATACTGTAATATATGCTTTCAAAGTTAGAACATAGCTGTTGTCATTTTTACAAGCATCTATATAGAATGTTGAAAAATCAGGTCCAAACCCATTACACGCACTACTCACAGATTTAAAGGAAAATGCTCTTTCACATTCTACAATCCGTTTAAGGTCGACTGAACTATATAGTGTTACAGAAGCTATTGGTAGGCCAGGTTTGTCGGATAATATCCATGCCACTCTATTTTCGATTTCTGCAATTGTCATTCCAATTTGCGACACCAAGTCGTATGTACTAAACCCAAAACCTTCCGTAAATTGGTAATTCATTACAAGTCCTGCAAGTTTGTTTACGTCAGCATCGTTAACGAGCTCATACGTTTTGTGGGGGTCTAAATACACGTTCCATACTCTAAGCGCACCGATGAATCCATTAAATGGCCTAAATAGTTGTGGTGGATCTATTAGCCAATCACCGAGAAAAAAATTTCCAGCTGATGGGAAAGTTATGTCAGCCATATTAAAATCCTTTGAGAACACAAGAGTTTTGTGCGAATATACATGGATGTTAAAGAAACTGCTTGTAACATGAAAAGATACCACAATATGATACCACGTGTTACTTGTCAATTGTACTGAAGTTGTAAATGTTCTTCCATGTAAATATACTTCAAGTAACGAATTGTTTAGATACAATGCAAACTGATTTTGAGATGTCGGTATATAGTATCCACATATAAAACCCGTATCCATTAGAAAACTCATTGTAACTTCTAGAGATATATTCATGGGCTTCTCATCATAGAATGCGCTGTTTGGCACACTACCAGTCATTGCACCACTGCCATTGAAAAATAAGCTATACCCTTTATTCATGCTTTCTGGTTCTTTTAGTGGTAAATCTGGAAAGCTATATATGAAGTGGTTAGTCATATCCTTTGTTCTGGTAAAAAAGGAAGAAAATTCTTTATCTATAATGTCGTCACTGATGTCACTATATACAATAGCCTTGCCCGTATGATCTACGAAGTCATCATTTACATTCTGATTGCAATTTCCAAGAAGGCCTGTTTGGTCATTATTTGAACATTCTGATTCCACGTTAACTGACAGATATGGAGAAGAATCAATGTAGGACACCTGGATTGTAACTGTTCCATAAACAAATTGCAAAGTTACTTTGTCCATCCATGAAACCGCTGCATAGGCATTAATAGTGTAAGTATCAAGGCTTCCTATTGTAACTCTGACGTTGTTATGTTGCAAAAGTATTGGTCTGTTTTTCGTGAGGGGAACTTTAATGGTAAAATCGTGTGAGGCTAAATGGAACCAGACTTGCTGAATGCAGGTTCGGCTTTCTGCACACGGTCGCATTCTGATATAAACAGAGAACGACAAGGAACTTTTCTTAAACAGCAAATATTCTCCAGGACTTCTCATATTAAAAGCTTGACCATCAAACATATTGCAATAACCTTGGCCAAAACAAACTGCCGAGTATTTAGATAACGAGGTGGGTATTTTAGCAGCAACAGACGAGCAATCTCTTCCAATCCATCCACGTGTACACGTTAAGCAGCCATTATTCGGGTCATACCTTTTGGATGAACAAGTACACTCACCAGTATGTCCATCACAGATACCACCACCACAAAGTTTTCCACGAGCGTAAGGACACTGGTGATCACAGCTGTCTCCATAAAACCCAGACTTACATTTGCATTTGTTATTTTCAAGATAATAAACACCAGCCCCAGTTACACAGTAAGTACTGCAATCCATGCCATACCAGTTAGACAGGCCAGGGTATTTATTACAGATGATTCTCAGTGGGTATCTTATTGATGTTCGATTTAATTCTATTCTTTCACTGACAGCTATCACAATATCGTAGAGCCAGTTTACATCATTTGTTAATGTTTTACTTATTATACATTCCATATGATACAGGTAAATTACTGACTCGCCAAGGCTGACACTCTCCGGTATTGTATTAATAATTTCTTGACAATTTTCAGAATCTACATCTAATGATTGTAATACAAGCATTTCCTTCATACTCTCAGATACTGCATATATCTTTCGGTAGGCACCAACTTTCCAGTGGACATCTGCCCAGTTGCCAGTCTGCCAGCTGAATAATGAATTATGAATTGAAGAATCTTTTGTGTTGAAACCATGGCCTTCATTGAATCTCCAAATATAAGAAAGGTCTTCTTCTTCATGTATTACTAGATACTTGAAAGCTCGTGCTAAGACTTCGTTTAGGGTGAAAGAAGATTTCCATATTGAAAAGTCATCTACATAACCGTCAAAACTGTAAGTAAGCATATGGGTCATACCTAACATGAAAGTTCCCCCAGGGACGAAGATGTGTTTCACGTGGTTTGCTATGGTGTGGGCATTGCTGTAGGATAGATAATCCTCTATCAGATAGAAATACAGGGTCTCATCTGAGCCTGTCCATACCACAGTTAGCTGGTACCAAGTGGATAATTGCACAGGCAGAGTGTTGATCACAGTTTTGACTTCATTTGTGGAAAAGACCATGAACGAAATATACATGTCGCAAACAAGCACAGCAAACACTTGTCCATTAGGATTCTTGTAGGACCACAATGTGACGCAATGTCCAGACAGGGATTCCATTTTAAAAGTGATGTCAACTGTAAGTTCAGAATCTGTAAAATAGTAGACATCTGTACTCTCTACCGGGCTTAGGTTAATTCGGAGACAGGTTTCAGCACCTCTGTCAATAGATCCTTGTATGATGTGTGTAAAGATGTCACCGTTATTTTTCCAAGATACCACAAACAAGTGATCGACGTTGTAAACTGTAAGTGCATACTGTACACTGTTCTCGAGAAGAAGATTACCGTCTGACATTTTAAAATCATTTGTTTGATCCATATCACAGGCTCCTAGAAGCCCTTTAGCTGAGGCACATAAAGAAGTTTTACTTTTAACATACAAATCAATATAGGTTGTTTTGACATCAATATTTACATAGAAATCTGTCGAAGATGTAAGTACAAACTGTGTAAGAGACATCTGCTCGACCTTGACCTCTGAAGCAAGTTGCAGTCCGCTGCCTATAGCATAAAGTTCCCCGTTAAACCAGACATTGACTCCAGCGCCGTCATTATTGACTTGAATAGCTAGAACATTTCCAGAAATTGAGACTGCAACAGCATGGATAACAGCAACTGGCCATTTATTTGAACCAGTTACCTGAAAAACATTAATACATGTATAATTATAAAATATATAATGATTTTCTGTTTCAATAAGACTTTAATGCAATGCTTTTATTTTGTTCTTCTTTTTTTCACAACACTTTCATTTAACAGTTGTCCATTACCACCTAGTCTTATTCCTTTATTAGGTTATTACGGTGTCACACGAGACACAGAGTCTTTGATCAAATTGTCAAAATGGACATACCAGACTGAGAATTTTTAAATTAGTATGAAGTTTTTGAATTTTTGTTTACCCTGAGCGCATATAGTTTCAGCTCTTGAGATGTCGCAGTTCTCACACTTGACACTAAGTATTGTCCGAATGAAGTACTATCGTATTTTGTTCCATCATAAGTCTGACAATTTCCAAAGCCATACATCATTCCAACATGCCATTCATTTGAAGAATCTATAAGAAAAGCGAAACTAAATTCACCATGGAGACACCAATTGACAGATCTACATTCAAGTTATAAAATCTCGTGGTACATCACGCATTTCATAATATCATTCCTCCCTTCAATGTTTGGTATAAGTACTTATTATTGCCTGCGTTTTAATTATCATGATCTATGCGATAAACAATAGACCTTAAAAAGTTTAAAACACATGATTTATAAACGATATGATGGCCACAAATCCACTCTCATTAATATAACATTCAAAGTTTGTATATTTCAAAGATGGAGGAATAAAGATGTTATTTCAAAAAGTCGTTTAATCCTATAGACCTATCTTTAGTTGGTCGGTGTAATGTAAAACATAACTTTCCAAGTCCAAAGTAAAGGATAAATACACAGGACCAAATAAGAACAAGAGGGTCAAGACTCACATGGGTCCCCCAGGGTCATAATCAGGGCAACCGAAGGAGAGGATTAATAGACAATGCTACATACCCAATATCTAAGCTCTAGACCTTGCAATTATGAGAAGATTTTCAAAGATTTTCTTTCATAATGCTATGTAAAATAATCACCCCCGGGTTGTGACTAAATTTGAAACAACAGAACCCTGGGGCGGGTCCAATTATGCCCCAAGAGGTATAAGTTGATTAAGTTTGGTAATGGACCATTCGATGATGCTACGTACCAAAAATCTCAGTTCCAGGTTCTAAAAGATCGCCATGATGACCCTATATCGCTCACATAACTATCATTGCACTTTAAAAAGAAGAAAGTGGGTCGGAAGGACATACTGAAGGGCAGTCAAAAAATATGAAATTCGTTTGCAAAACTGCACAAATAGCCAATTTTCACCTCTCTAGCTTGAGAAACAAAACCCGGCCAAAGGTCAATGTCAACAAAGGTCAAAGTTGAATCATGCGTTCAAAACTGTACATATGGTTCGAATTTAATTGTTGTAACTTAAAACAAGAGGGCCATGATGGCCCTATATCGCTCACCTGACTGCCATTGGCTATAATATAAGGGATCATGATTCTAACATAATTCGTAGAGGTCCACTACACAATGCTAAGTCACATTTCAAATATCTATTTTCTGCCTGTCGGCCTTGTTTCTTTTTTTAAGTTTTCCCTATTCCCTATACAAGCCTATATGAAATTAAATGACTTCCCCCCTCCCGGGAACGGTTAAATTTGACCAGGGGGTCATGATTTGAACAATCTTGGTAAAGGTCCACTAGACAATACTACATGCTAAATATCTCAGCTCTAGGCTTTGTGGTTTCAGAGAAGACGATTTTTTAAAGTTTTTCCTGTATAAGCCTATGTAAAACCAATTGACCCCCTGGGCGGGGTCAATTTGGACACGGCTCATAATTTGAACAAACTTGGTAGAGGTCCACTAGACAATGCCAAATACTAAATATCTAAGCTATAGGACTTGTGGTTTCAGAGAAGAAGATTTTTAAAGTTTTTTTTTCCTATATAAGCCTATGTAAAAGCCAGTAACCCCCAGGCAGGTTCAATTTTGACCCGGGGCTCATGATTTGAACAATCTTGGTAGAGGTCCACTAGGCAATGCCACATGCCACATGCTAAATATCTAAGCTCTAGGCCTTATAATTTTAGAGAAGAAGATTTTAAAAGTTTTTCTTATTCGTTGCCATAGCAACCAGAGTTCTGCATTGAATGGAATTCTTTGTAAAACTGTGATAGAGCTTCATGCAAGGAACATCAACATTGGCCCAGTGGTTTCAGAGATGTCGTTTGAAGGAAATGGTGGACGGACGACGTACGACGGACCACGGACGGAGAGTGATTCTAATAGCTCACTCTGGCACTTTGTGCCAGGTGAGCTAAAAATAGGAATGTAGGTCAGTAGGTCAAGGTCATGGTCAGCCAATGTTGAAGTTGAAATCTACATGCAAAACTGTGTACATGGTCCAAATTTCATTCAGGTTGCTTCAAAAAGAGACATTAGGTCAAGGCCAGCCAAGGTCAAAGTTGAAATATGCATGCAAAACTGTCCATAGGGTTCAAATTTAGTTGCTGTAGCTTCAGCAAGAAAGTAGGTTAGCAGGTCAAGGACAGTCAATGTTCAAGTTGAAATCTAAATGGAAAACTGTATATATATGGTCCAAATTTCATTGATGTACCTTTAAACACAGAATGTAGATCAGTAGGTCATGGTCAGCCAATGTCAAAGTTGAAATATGCATGCAAAACTATCTAACGCTAAAATGTTATTGCTGTAGCTTACAAAAACAAGAAAGTAGGTCAATAGGTCAAGTGACCAAGGGACGGGACTAACTTGGACTCAAAGGGTATGATTTGAAAAATCTTGGTACAAGACTATAAGGCAATTCTTACCAGTCAAATATCTAAGCTCAGGACCTTGTTGTTCGACACAAGAAGAGTTTTGAAGATTTTCCTATTTATCTCAATAAAAACTAAAGTGAACCCGGGGCGGGGTCGATTTTGACCGGGGTCATTGTTGGAACAATCTTGGTAGAGGACCATTAGGCAATGCTATCTGACAAATTTATAAGCTCTATGCCTTGTGGTTTGAGACAAGACGAATTTTAAATATTTTCTTATATCAGCCTATGTAAAAACTGAAGACACCGGGACGGAGTCAATTTTGTCCCGATGTTTATGATTTGAAAAATCCTGGTGGAGGTCTTAACGACTATGCTCATCATCAAATAACTAAGCTCTTGACATTTTAGTTTTAGTGAAGAAGATTTTAATATAATATTTTCCCTATATAACTCTCTGTAAAATCGAGTGACCCCGTTGCGGGGTCAATTCAGACTCAGGGTTCATTATGTGAATGATCTTGGTAGAAGACCACTATACAATACTACATTCAAAATATCTTAGCTCTGGACTTTGTGGTTTTAGACAAGTAGATTTCTAAAGTTTTCCCAATATAAGCTTATTTAAAAGCAAGTAACCCCCTGGAACCCGGGGATCATGATTTGAACAATCTTGGTAGAGGTCTACTAGGCAATGCTTCATGCCAAAACTCTAAGCTTTGGGTCATGTGGTTTCAGAGAAGAAGAATGATCAAATTTTTCTTATAGAAAACTTGGATTTCTATCGAGTCACAAATGAATCTCAGTTTCATATTCTACAGACCCTAACAAATGTTTTGATATATAAAAGTGATTACTTACTGACTTAGACCGGTTTACCCCTTAAATAAGCATGATCGTTTCATACACTATGTATGTATATCTACCTTTCTGTGAAAGAGCGAATTTGCAATCACTACCAAACCATCCTGGCGTACACGTTTCGCAACTACTGTTTTGTTCTGCACCGATGTTACATGAACATTCCCCTGTGGTTGTATTACAGGTTCCTTTGCCATAACATGGATTGGATCCTCCGCCTGGACATTCATGTATACATGCTTCACCGTAGTAACCATGTTTACATCTGCAGTGTCCGACTATTTTAGGCATAACATCCTATAGGAAGGTAAGTATATAATTGTGAAGGCTTAACATTCTGTGTAATATTTAAATAGCTTATATCAGTTTTTACGGTCCCATAAGCTAACACATTGTAGTCATTTTAGCGCGTCGAAACCTCAAAAGACAGAAACAAAGCCATAATTCCCGTTGAAAATCAAGGATCATTAACTACATGAGCTCGGACCATTAAGTTTACAACTGAAAATAATATAAAGATACAGGGGTAATACTTACCAAGGTAGGAGAATCTGGACAAATTACAGATATGTCTACAACGGCTGAGATACTCGTGTAATTAACTTTCATTGTAAATATGTCCCATCTGTATTGCTCAATCTCCGTTATGTTCGCTGGTCTGAAATACAAGTACATGTATTAAGTAATACATCAGAACTAAAATATATGCCAATGAAAACTGAACTGGCTTGGTTCTGTCATTGAGACATTTTTGCAACTTACTTCTTATGTACATATTCAATAGTGAATGAAAGACCTAACAACATTAATTAACAAAAAGTCACATAAAATCACATCAGTAATAAAATGATTGTATTGAGTGTACATGAATGAAAAGGTAGATGAATGCATTCTGACTAAATGATTGTCTTCTTATACCTCGACATAATTACAAATTTTCTAAGATAAGTAGTAGATTTGTAATGCAGCTTTATCAAACACAAACTCTGCACAGGATATTTATACTATAATTAAGAACTAATTCTTACCCTGAATTCACTGCATACTTCACATATCCTGGTATGAATTTTCGAGGAGGAAGCTGATCTGTAGCTACTCCAGTTACTTTATATAAGTAATTTTCACCTTGGTTTCTGATATATATGTTGTTTGGGTTTGGATTTTCATAGCCAAACCAAGCATTGTAGTGGTCGGAATCAATTTGTTCAATGCATCTAAATACGGGGACAATATGGGAAATAACTACATCACCGTCGTCATCCTCAACAAAATATCCCTGG
This sequence comes from Saxidomus purpurata, assembly GCA_022818135.1. Lineage (NCBI taxonomy): Eukaryota > Metazoa > Mollusca > Bivalvia > Venerida > Veneridae > Saxidomus > Saxidomus purpurata. The sequence goes on along the minus strand of JAFMSR010000128.1, from coordinate 44,867 downwards.
TCATCTGTACATTCTATGTCACAATATGGCCCAACGAAGTCTGAAAAACAGCAGTATAAATGTGCAGTATGTCATTACAATATTATATCGACATTTAACCTAGGCTTTCACCCACATTCTAAAAAATTCTCTTCTTACCTTGTCAAATGTGAAGGTTTGGCTAACAGAAAAAAATCTGATTCTTATTGCAAAGGATTTAGGAGAAATCGTTCATAATTGCCCCTGTATTAAGGTCAAAACACTCGAACTTCTAACTGCTTCTGTCCCAACATTCTTTACATCATAAAAATTAATGTCTGATAAATGAAACTTACTAGAAGCACATTCTGTGCATTTTGGTTTGTTCCAACCCTTTAAACAATCAGTGCATCCTGTCTGAGGATTAACCCAGTGTCCACTTGTATCATCATCATAACATTTACATGTCCTTCCTCCTAATATATAATTAATAAACTAGAAAGTAACAACATAAATGAGCATAAAAGATTACACAAGAAGAAGTATTGCCGGACACCAACGGTTGTTGAATACCCTACACTACACTATGGAGCGAAGCGTAATGAACAACGGTAGGTATCCGATGGTGAAGAGCGAGATAACTCATACAATATGAAAACCTAGAGCCATCACTGTTGTGATTAAGTATCCCCGCAATGGCGCTTTGTCACAAATGTCTGAGTTTGAAGTGACATAACTTTGCAAAACCTTGATGGATACACTCTAAAATATATGTAAGATTATCATGCGTATCAATATTCATTGCAATCCTTTCAAAACTAAGGGAGGAGTTCGCTCAACAAACTACCTATGCTAAATGAAATTTAAACAACAGAAATGTCTCAGTTCAAATAAGCATAAAATGCAAGATCTTGTCAGATACACATAAAATTGCGTCTTGCACGTCTACGTCTCATGAAGATGTATCGTGCCAATTCTCGCTGCAAGTCTTTAAAAACTGAAGGAGGAGTTCGCATGAAATTTGTGTAATAGAAATGTGTAACTTCAAAGAGGCATCACTCTGCAACATCTTAATGAATACGCACAAAAATGTTTCTTGCATATCTACTATTCATGGTGATTTTGTTTGCGCCAGTAGTCAATGCAATCCTTTAAAAACGGAAGGAGTTACATCCACAGGCTATGTTATACGAGACTCGTATAATACATGTATGTTACATAAGTAGAAATGTCTTAATTCATAGGTAGCGTAACTCTGTAACCCCTTGACGGATACGCACAAAACGTCTGTCTTTTACATCTACGATTCATGGTTACTATATTCAATGCAATCGTTTGAAAACTGAAGGAGGAGTTTGCCCCACAAACTACCTATGTTATTTGAAATGCATGCAATATAAAAATTCATAGCGGCATAACTCTGCATATCTTGATGTATACACGTTAAAATGTGTCTTACACATCTGCTACTCATGATGATTATACGTACCAATGGTCATTGTAATCCTATGAAATTTTAAGGAGTTCGCTTTTTGAATTCAATTTAGTACAAGCATGACTTGTTTCAATTTTAGCCAGAAAAATTGTTTACTTAACAATATTTTCATATGATCCATCTGAGTCTTTGTAAGCGACAAGGCACTGAAATACACTGTTTAAGTACCTTCTATTGTTGCAAATCCATTCACGCAAATAACATCACAGGTCGTGTTGTATCCAATATATCCATCTCTACATTTTTCACAACTGTCCCCAACAAAATTGGGTAAACATGTTTCACAAGCATCGCCAGTGAAACCATGATTACAGATACATTGTGGGGCGTTCTTGTCTGGTAGCAACAAACATTTTCCTAAAACACAAACAGCGAATGTTAGCCGAATGGCTACGAATAAAAAAATATACAGAAATTCTTGTATGAACCACATTCAAGGCAAACTGTCACCAAGCATAAAATGCATCTTTCTGTGCAAACAAAAACCACATTGGGCTTTGCTGTATTTGCAATTACAGTTTAATGTAACACGCACGTGCAACAAATACAATTATACAGAAAACAATTCTCACACTTACCATTTCCATTACAAAAGTTGTCTGATGGACCAGCACACACGTACTGGGAGCAGTCATCACCTTGGTATCCAGGTTCACAAATACAGACAGATGTATCTAAATCTTTGTTACGTGTACACGTACCGAAGCCACTGCAGTCTGGTTCTCCTGAATACCAATATATATTTTGTAAAGTTAACCAATTGGTACTTTCTATCATATGCATCTAACTCGGAAAATGCATACTTGTAAGCATATTATTTTCAAACATTATAAGCCTGTTAAGATTTCCTTTCACAAAACTGACGAAACCGCAGAATCAAATACTTTAGTTATCAGCTGTTACCAAATATAACAAAAGTATTATTCCAGTTTTGGCCGAATCGGAAACAGATAATTGAATTTTCAATTTTACAGTACCTGGGCAGTCAAGTTGTTCACAATAATCGCCTTTGTAGCCGTCTCCTTCTGAACAGTTACATGACTGAAAATATAGTTATAGTATACCTAGTCTTGAAGCAACTAGACAAATTGTACACTGAAAAATCAGGAAGCACGATAAGACTTTCATTGTCAACAAGCCAATTAAATATTTTGGGACTGTAAACAAATTTTCAGTAATGATATGGCAAATAAGTTTATCCTTAATGTGTACTGGATAGCTTTCGAAGATCTTTGATACCTCGTCGTCGTCAAAATACACTGTTTAGTAAGAACAGGTTAAATTCACTGATTTCCACATAAAACAATAGCTAGAAAATGGTGTATTTTGATTTTTTTTTAAAAACTCGAACACGCAGATTGTTCGCATTTATTCAGTATACATCTGGTCTTCTTTTAGTGCAAAACTAAGTAAAATATCTATGAATATTTGAACACCCCTTAACATTAAGTTACCTGTGTTCCATTTCCATTATAAGAACAGGTGCCTACGCCATGACATTCAATACTACAGGCAGAATCGTCATAACAAGGATCACACCTACAGAATGATGAAAATGCAGGGAATTCCACTCCATGTATACAGTCGTATTGACACTCTGTGCCCATCGAGTCACTACAGTTAACACATCGAGGTGGCCAGTAGTTTGTGCCATCGCACTCACCTATTCACAAAGAGTATTGTATCATAACTGATATAACACGAAGACTTCAGCATTTTCAGATATTTTGATATACATTTTATGTTTTAATTACATGATGTGAAATGACAATTATTCAGACCCGAACACAATATACATTTTTGTTTTAATTACATGGTGTGAAATGACAACTATTCAGAACCGAATATAAAGTTAAAGATGAAAATACATTGAATGAGAACGCAAGTCAAAATATAACTAATTCTGAAATGAAAAAGCTTATTATCATGAGCGCTTTAGTTTTTTAAATCGGATGTTTAGAAGAATTGTGAAGAAGAATTATGAGGAATATATGATTTTGTAAATATATTGTATGCTCCACACTTTTAGTTTTATACCTTTTTCAAAACTAATTTTTATCCCAATTTACTCATTTTTTCAGGATTGTTTTTCATCTGATACGGATAGCATTGATTAAGTGCCATGTAGGCTACCATGTTTTAATATGTTTTTGAAGCTGTTATTTTAAACTTAGCAGTATTACATTAATATTTAATTAGAGCACTGATGATCCATCTATTTCCAAAATTTTCAATCTTTAATGTATTCGCATTTAACACTTCGATTTTAGAATATTTTCAACAGTGTGTTCCATTTTTAACAAGTTTCTCAATTTAAGTCAAAGTATTTTCTGACTTGTCTCTCCCTTTACGTATACTACCTCTATTGTTACAGTCGGGTGTACCCGGGCAATCCAAAACATCACAGCCTGCTGCAGTCCACCCAGTATTGCATGTGCATATTTGAGAGCCTATATTGCAAATACCATGTCCAGAACAACTTTTACGAGTACCAGGGCACCCTCGTGTTTCACAGAAATCTCCTATAAAGCATTTAATCTAAATTAAGTTTACACTAGTTGTACCTAAATTCTTGAAACTTATATTAAATACTTTGAATGAATCTTTCTAGAGATATGTTCAGAACTCGCACCGAAAGTAAGTATTACGGTAGATTCAGTCGAATTCCGCATACCTGATTTGAACAGGGTAGAGGTCGGCCGTCTACCCTTACATTATGGCGACTCCATAAATCATATATAATTAAATATGTAATTGCTAATATATTATATATTACTACTAAAACTCTTTGCATTTAGTCCAAGCCTTTCACTTATGGTAAAGCGTTTTTATTTCTTTCAGATTTCACAACGGTGAGTAATGCATGGATATGGGACTGTTAGTACAATTGAAAAATAAAGTTGCATTTTGTTTACGTGTAACCATTTTGTTATCATTTTTTTTCTACAAAAATACACAAAAATGAATGATTAGTATCAATGTCATATTTCTACTTGTACGAATGGACCTCCTTACCCCAATATCCTGTCTGGCAGACACAAGTATCATTTTCACAATGTCCGAATCCTGCACAAATCTTGTCACATGCTGCCCCAGTGTAACACGAGTTACATTCACATATATCATTCTGCAAAGCCACACCATGCACACATTCATATTGACATTCTCTGCCCATGTAACCCTTTTTGCATTTACAAACTGGGGTTTCGCCACTGGAATCACATTCCCCATGACCTCCACAGTCCGGTGTTCCTGGGCAGTCGGGTACATGGCAAGATGTAGAGTTTATCGTCCATCCTTCATCACAGCGACATTTTCCCTGCACACAGATTCCGTGTCCACTGCAAGATTTTCCAACGCCAGGACATTGTTTGGTTTCACAAAGTTCTCCCCAATGTCCTGTTGGGTTGTACCCAGTGCCATCATGACACATACACGTTTCCGTGTTGTTATCACAGATACCGTGGTTACTACATATTGAGTAACAGTTGTCTGATGAACTCTGGCATTTACTCGTACACACACAGTTACCTATATACATGTAGTGAACAAATAACATAATTTGTACAGGACATACTGTTATATAATTGTCACTAAATCTGAAAAGTATTGTTGTTTCTTTCTATGTATTTAAAGATAGATTGTAATTAGTAACGGAATACATTCATGCAATTTCGTTTAATTCAGCAATGAACTGCGAACTTAGACAGTAATAATCAAAGATCAATATCCATATCAAAACATAAAACGCACAACTAGGAAAGAGTTTTTATACACGCTTCAAGCTTTCTACTCAATAATGTAACTGAATATTGTATTTGAATATGTACTTAAATGTAAATAAATATTGTCTGCCTAGCCTAGCATACCACTATCCATAGGCTCTTGTATTCCATAACATCTAGTTCCACACTCTGGTCCTATCCAACCTTGGTAACAGTTTGAACAGAACGGTACGTCTTCAGTGTCATTACATTGGCCACGACCTGAGCAATTGCTTGGACATTCCGCTGTCCAGCAGCCTTCACCAGTCCAGTATGTATCACATGTACATTCTCCTAAAGATAAAAATGCCAGTGTATCAAATAATAACTACCACGAATAATTCAGCTAGTCACTATTTTACAAACATGGCACATGAAGACTGTACCTTTATAAATCAATAATATTAAAGCCTTTTTGGTATTGTTTTTGCTGTTCTCTTTTGAATTTAAAGTACATATACAAAACAAACCTATTGCTGTCAAAAGAATAGTCAACTTGTTCTAAAGTTTTTCAAGACGAAATGAAGAGTACTTAGTAGAAATATACCTATGATGATAACTTGAAAAAAGTACATAAGACTATAATACCAACCCAGTCATACACCCTGTGGACTTATGCAAATTGAAAGGACATTGGAAATATTAAAGCATGCTTTTATACATGTTTGGTACCATTCCGATCCATTAACACATCTATGTACTAACGATCATACTCATTTGCAAAACATATTAACTGTTGAGATATTTTAAACAGATAATTCAAACTTACCTATAACATAACTTGATCCATACGTACAGTGTCCGTGACCAGAACAATCTATTCCATTTGTTCCTGGGCAACCAGCTCTGTCACATGTGTCTCCCCTCCAGCCAGCTTTTCCACAGTCGCATGTTCCATTCGTGCATGTCCCACGCCCAGAGCATTCAGTATTACACTCTATCCCCGTGTGACATGAATCGCATTTACAGTACTGTGTAGACAGATCATCGGGATCTTGTGTTGTAATCATGCCATTATAACAGTGGTTTTCACATCCAACTCCAAAATAACCAGAACTGCAGTTACAAATTGGATCATCAAGTGGTAAGCACATACCATGAGTGCTACAATCTTTTTCACATTTGGCAATATGGCAACCAGATCCTGTCCACCCAGGTTTACAAATACACGCCCCTGTACTTGGATTGCACTCACCATGACCTGTGCAGGATGTGCCATATCCTGGACATTCTTTTCTTTGACAGTAATCCCCTCTAAATCCTTCAAATCCACAGTCACATGTTCCTAAACATACAAAAATGACATAAAACTGTAATCACAGGATACTGACTCGACATTACCTATTTTCTCATACCCTTGTTGTGATAAAGGTTACCGAATGCACATGTGGTTAATTTGATATATATTCAAGACAACTTACTTTGTTTTTACAAATAGTCAAAATTAATTTTATTATTCTAAAATTATGTATCAGAAGCTACGAATTTGCTCATTCTGTGTCATGTGATCTTGCTATCAAATGTGTCACAAAGAATGATTATATTGTCTGAAAAGCATATATGTATTTTCAAACAACTGTCATAAACAGTGATGCAATATCATGAAACAAGAAAACTTCTCAATGAACCTTGTTGCCTATATGTTACTGCGGATAGTTCAATGTACAATGCAATAACATCATGGAAATAACATGAATATATTGAGCACAAACACTTTTCAAAAAGCAACAAACAAATGCAGACATAATGATTGAAAGACTTACCTTTAGACGTACAATTTCCATGGTCATTACAAAGCTTATCACATTCTACTCCTGAGAAGCAATCTTCACAAATACAAGTAAAATCATCTGGATTTTCATCTCCATGGTAACATCTTTAAGACAAAAACTAATTCATTACTAATGCTCTGTAATTTTGAATATAAAAAGAGTTTAATTTGAAAATGTACTATTTAGAACCTGAGAAAAGTGAAGTACAAGATATACACATCAGTATGATAACACACAACTTTTACCTACACAATATCGACAAAATCTGATGATGGTTGAATGGGATATTTAATACCACATTTAATTAATTCACATTTGCTTAAGTATGTAAAGTTGAGTACTCCCAGAAAGGCTTAGCAACATGTGTATGCACGTAAAGGGTAATTCAATGGATCACCAACCTAAACTGGCATTTGTCTCCAATGAAAGGTGGCGCACAATCGTAACATCTTGGTTTTTTATCACCTTCACTCTGTTCACATGCAGCACTCACACCATTACAGTCACAATCAGGGATATGACAACCAATGCTTTTCCATCCCTGGTCACATGTACATATTCCATTGGCTGCATTACATGTTCCATGTCCCATACAGTTCTCTGGCCAGCCTGGACATCCGATAACATTACACTGTTCACCTGCAATAAATAAATACCATTGTCAATTTACTAGTAAATGCAATCTTCCTGTATCTGTCTACTTGCTTTCTCTGAGAAACAAAAAAAATCTGAATATGTTCAGCATTGCTTTTTTGAAAATCTTGTGATAAAATACTCTGCAAAATGGTCGTGTTACAAATCCAAAAATCAGCTATACTAATTACCCAAAATAATGCTGATATTCCTAAACAGTAAAGTTTAAACCACTTCAACAAGAAGACTGATAACCCACACATTAATTCAAACTTTTCTAACTTTTAAGCCAACATGTACAGTAAATTGCACGTGCTTCTGTAAGAAATTGTACATTTACCTTTATCATACATTCATACCTTTATAACCAAGACTGAAATCACATATACAGCTTCCATTTACATCACATACACCGTGGTTGTTACATGTTGTATGGCATGATATTCCTGAAAAAATACACTCTGCCATAAAATACCGGAACATGTACAAACAGACTGGTCTATGTTTTCTTCATTTTGTAGCTGCATTCCAAAACTATCAAAATTTACTAGTATTAAAATCACTTCCTAAAGTTTATAAAAACAATAGGATTTGTTAAAAGGTTTGATATTGTCGCGACTTTATTTTTCATATACCTTTTCACCACCTGAATGATTACCGGTTCCTGATAAATACAGCTCAACTAATCTTTTTTATCTACAGAAAACAGAACTTCCAGAAGTTATCTGTAGATATCATGGCACCATTTTATTCCTGTATGTTTGCATATGACACAAAATGATAAAAGCGTTTATACCTGTGTCACAAGCGCGGTGGCATTTGCAAACTCCATCACCATGGTTTGTTCCATTGACACAGGGAAAATTACATCTGTCTCCAACCCAATCTTCATTGCAAACACAGACACCAGATTCTAGGTCGTCATCATAGGTACAGTTTCCTCGACCTTCGTGACAAATCAAATGTTTTAATAGACATTTTATCAACTACGTTTAATGGCATTTAACTTAACAATCAGAAAAATAGCATTCCTTCAAATGAAGTTAATTTTTGAAAGTTGTAAAGTAAATTTTAAAATTAATACAAACACGACTAGCATTATATATACAAATTATTGCAATAACATTTAAAACCTGCATATTCTGCAGGGTTTACACGAAATAATATCTTCAAGTCACATGCTATCAAGAAACCAACACTGAAATAAAAAATTGTTGCGTAGAGACTTTGATGAAACTTATAACCCATCCCTCACATATATGATGAAAACATACCATTGCAATCCTCGGGACATTTAGGAGTGTTACAGTCATCGCCCTTCCAGCCACTGTAACAAACACACTCCATGTTGATACATGATCCATGTTGGTCACATGCTCTGTCTGATCCAGGGCAACCGTCATCTTCACACAGTTTTCCTCTATATGCTTTATCTGAATACATTTTAACACAAATTGACTCTCACATTGTCCTAAATAAATATAGGTGGCATCAACTCATTCTCTTTTCTACGTTTTTGAGTTATGTTTCTCAGAAGAAAAAGTAACAAATGGGAGTAACTCATAATGTAATAAAGCCCGAGTTATGGTTCTTGAGCTATGCTCAACATAAGAAGCAAGAACGGGCAGTTAACCAAAAAATAACGATGTTAGAGTAATGGTTCTTGTGCACTGCATTTCCTCTCTTTGTCCTCTATTTTTTCTATTTCCTTCAATACTTTTCTAGTTATATTCCGCAAAAAAAGCAGGACGGACGGATGGACGATGAGGTCACTATATGCCACAAACGCCTTTCTGGGCATACACTATTGTGATACGTGTTTCAATTTATCAGTCGTTAGCATAAAATGGTTACAACTAGAATAATCACTATTTTATCGGACAACTATATGTATCATCAAGCGACTGAGATGTAGGTTACTTACTTGGCTGATCAAAGCAGATACATTGCTGTCCTGTGGGGTCACAAACACCATGGTCTGAACACTCTAGCTGACATCTATCTCCATTAAAGCATGTCTTACAGACACATTCGCCACCAACACTGTTTGGTACAACTGTCCCATTCTCACACATTTTGTCACAGTCTTGTCCAAACCAGCCCTAGTCACAGAAAATGTGTTTAGTCATCGTGAGCAGGTTTCTGTTCATGTATTTAAGACTTATCCAATATTTTATTACACTTCTTACGAAATCGTTCATTTATCAAAATGTCATCATGGCAAAAACAAATTACAACAAAGACCTTTATAACTGAAGCTTATTGAACAAACTGACAATAAGACAGAAATGTGCGTAAGTATGTGCCAAAATCTTGCTAAAACTTACATTTGTAGAGTTACAGACACAGATTGGAGCACCTGTTGAACCCTCACAATATCCCCGACCTTCGTTGATGTAACAAGCTCCATATCCGCAATCAGGAATCTCACATCCATCTCCTGTCCAACCTATAGCACAAAACACACGTTTATTATTACATTGCAAGATGGCACCACTGAAGTTTAAAGGAAAATATGTAAATAGACCAACACGATTTCATCTGATCTACTATATCCTCCACTATTCCTATTTAACTGACTATGTCTAAAATTAAAATATCTGCCAAATATGAAAATACAAAATGTATTGTTAAATTATCAAGAAAGTATCAAATGTGTACCTGGCAGGCAAGCACATTTATGCTCAGCCGTGTTGCAAACACCATGACCTGTGCAATCTGAGCCATTACCAGGACAACCAGGCACCTCACATTTCGAGCCTCTCCAGCCTACACCACAGTTACAGGTACCATTGTCACAGCTCCCATGCCCTTCACATTCCAGGTTACAGCCCTTCCCAGAATAACAACTGTCACATTGACAGAATCCACTGTTCATTGGCTGCTGTACTCCATGTACAGCATCACATATGTCTTCACATGCCTCTCCCATCCAGCCAGAAGTGCAATTTGTACATTTTGGGGTGAGTAGCGTTTCATGACAAATGCCCTCACCGTTACAATCTGGTTCACCAGGACAGTCTGGAATATCACAACCATTAGTGAATGGATCAACATAACTTGTGCTATCTTTGATTCCGGTCCAGCCAGGAAAGCACGTGCAAGTGTGTGTGGCACTGTTACATTTTCCATGACCGGTGCAGCTTTTACCTACGCCAGGACATCCAGGAATATCACAAACCCTACCCCACCAGCCAATGTCACAATCGCAATTGCCATTTACAATTTTACCATTGTCTGAGCACTCAGCATCACAGTTTATGCCTGCCCATCCTGGGTCACATGTACAGTTTTGACTTCCTACTGGATTCATCTGTCCATTTACACAAGGCTCCTCACAGGCCTCACCAAACCAGCCATCAATACAGCTAGAAAATGTAGTATCAATGTAAACGTAATTGATGTAATAACTTTCTAAATGATACATTATATTACGTGTAACTGATACAGGAATGATATACTGTGAACTAGAATTGTAAATATATACCATATTGAATGTTAGCAAAAAATTACAATTGAAACTGATGCTCATATTAAATAATCTAAAACTCACCTTACTATTTAATTTACCTGTAGCCGGTTTTGGAGCCTCTCTTAGATGACTGCTAATACATGCTTTACTTTAAATGATACCTTGTTACCAAAATAATTTATCAGACCTTGACATCTCTTTCAACACAGAACACAAAAAACATAGACATTTACTTACAAACATTTTGGAGGATCACTGGAATCACTACAAGAACCACGTCCATTACAATCAGGTTCTCCGGGACAGTCGGTGTACTCACATCCTACACCTCTCCAACCTTTGTAACATGTGCAAGTAGCTGAAGAACTCTCACATCCACCTAGTTATTAGAAAAAGAATAATTTATATGGAGGTGTTCATGCAACATGTCTTGTATTTATAGTTTATACATGTTGCATAACTAAAAATAACTGTTAAAAGTTCAAGAATAGAATAGCCAGTCTGCTTAAATATTGAAGGAGACAATCAAGCCAGGAAAATCCTTTTTCATAAAATATGTTCTAATATTTCAGAACATTTTAATCGTATTAACCTACAGAAGACTATCTAGATATAGAAATGTATGTCAAAATGTAAACAAAATAGGTACAGTTTAATGAATAGCTCAATATACAAACCTCTACTACTGCAGTCTTTATCAAACAGTCCTGGGCATCCAGGTATGTCACAGACTCTTCCCTTCCAGCCAAGCTCATACGTACAAATACAGCTGCCTGTGACAGAACTGATTTTACCATGTTCTGAGCATTCAGAGTTACAGCCTACGCCAGTCCAGCCTTCGTCGCACAAACAGATACCACCATCCATTGGCTGCTGGACTCCATGTAGACACGGATCATTGCAAGCAGGGCCCATCCAATCCGCGTGGCAGTTTACACACAATGGTGGACTTGTGGATTCATCGCATGTGCCACGACCAAAACAGTTTGGACGTCCAGGACAATCTGGTATGTGACAGGCAGCACCTTCCCATCCGGCAGTACACATACATACATGATTCTCAGAGTCGCAGTCACCACGGTTACTGCATTCAATATCTGTAACTGGGTGCCTTGGACAACCTGAAAAATGGAAAAAATGTTCCTATGAGACATGTCAAAAATACATGTATCATCATCAACAACAGTGTGTTACATAACTGTATAGGAAGAGTCTTTAGTGAAACTAATGAAGCACACACTAGTAAATCCTGTTCTGATCTGTAGTGATGCAAAACTGCCATGACCGTTTTCAATGCGATTCTTTGTTGTCTATCTACTACACCTTGAAAGTGTAAAAGTTAGTATTGTGTTTACCTTGTACATACTGTAACACTTCATTTTTAACTTTGCACTGAATGTAACTGAACAACTGTCGTCAAGCATCACACACGCACACATGCACGCACACACGCACCCACACACGCGCACAAACGCACAAATAAAATGTACCTGGGATTTCACAATATGTTCCACTCCATCCACTTAAAGAATGACAGTAGCAGTCTCCTGTGCCATTAGGATTACAAACACCATTACCGGAGCACTCGATGTCACATCCTTCACCATGGTAACATGTCTGTGTACAGTTACATACAGTATTGTCAGCGATTGGTGTGCCATGAAGACAAACATCCCCACACCCTGTACCCATCCATCCAATGACGCAGTTGGTGCAGATAGGTGGGTTGTATAGTTCGTTACAGAAACCTCGTCCATGACAATTAGGTTCTCCGGGACAGTCTGGATATCCACAATCAGCTCCTGGTTGAAATATCAGATATAAATTGTATGTTGTTTTAGTATTAAAAAACTGCATGTGAATCAACAATGCAACATTGCTGATTGTGTTATACACATGCTACACATGTTAAAATCTCTATTTATTTCAAATTGATAATTAAATGACCAACATTTTTCAATTACGTTAATTGTAACTATATTTACGTTTTCTATCATGATTCATTTACAATAACATATTCCTTAACAACAACAAAAGTGTGAAATTCAACTGTATTTAACTTTCAGCATGAAGTGTAAGTAGGTCAGGCCAAACTTCTTTGTAAGTAAATTATGCACTTCCTTTTTTATCCTTAAGCGTATCATAATAGACAATGCAATGCTAAGATCCACTTACACCATAGGACTAGATTAGCAATTATTTATTTCTTACCTCTCCAGCCGATTTCACAGAAACATTCTCCAGTTCCAGAGTTACAAACACCATGGCCATTACAGTTTAGATCTTTTCCTGGGCAGCCTTTGATTGTACATTTGACTCCACCCCAGTTGGCATCACATTCACAATTGTTTGACGTAGTGTTACAGGAACCATGGTTGTTACACTCTGATTCACAGAGAACACCAAGATGACAGCTGTCACAGACACACTTGTCTGCGACACAGGAACCAAATCCACTACAATTAGTGGCACAGTTCGGACCTGAAAAGCAGGGATCACACACACACGTGCCACAAGGCGAACATTCCCCATGGCCATTGCAGTCAATATCTCTGTGGCACTGACTTTCGCAACGTGTTCCGACATAACCGATTGTACAGTCACATTGTCCTTGATCATTGCAGAATCCGTGTCCTCCACATGTTGTGACACTATTGCAGGAAAATTGGCAGTCATGGCCAACATATCCATCATAACACTGGCAGGCTGAACTTATCAAATGTCCATGTCCACTGCATGATTCACCATGGTATTTGTATGTTGAACCTGTATGGCCATTACCACTTGTCCCAGTCCCACCGGATACAGATCGTTGATGCAGAAGGACTTTGCTTGTATACTCTCTACCCCAAGTACGTATTCTTCCACCACCACCTCCGCCTCCTTTATGGCGCCATGAACTCCAATGACCACAAATATCACTACCTGCGCTGCCACCATCAGCATGTATTGATCCCCAGCCTGCTACAACATCACCGTCAAGCCAAATTGATCCCCCAGAACCCCCACCACCACCGCCTGCATTGCTAGCTCCATTCACAGATATTGATCCTTCAATGACACTAAATGTGTGCACTAGTCTAACAGCTGAGCCACCGGCACCACCCGAGGTGTGTGAACATGACCCGCCACCACTTCCTGTGAGGGAAGGTATCTTATTGCTGTCATAGGTAGTTCCTCCTCTACAGCTACCTGTACATTCACTGGAACAACTCCCGCCACTACCACCATGTCCGGCACCAGAACCACATCCAGCTTTACATCCTGCACCTGGCCCAGCCCCTGATCCGTAACCTCTCGCATTTCCATCTATCTCTGACTCTTTTTCACACTCTAACACGCGACCCATCACATTCGCCGATTTATCAATATAAGCACGAGCTTGGCCTTCCATGCGAAGAACATCAGTGAAAAGGGAAATGCTTTTATTAACATCATAAACGTTGTCAGAATCTATTATACTTATGTGGCCATCACTTAGTGCAGTGAGTGTCAAGAAATGATGTTTTCCAGCATGTGACACTGCAGAAGAACAACTTGACTGACCATTGGACATGAACTTTGTATGACCTCTGGAGTACCAATGTCCAGCACCTATGATATTTCCCTCATTTGTCACAGACTGTTCCACATATGTTGTTGTTGGAAAATTGACCATGCCAAAGATGAACAATGAAGATTGGATGTGCGTGCGTAGAAAATCTTGAGCAACATCCATTGTGATGTCTGAATTGATGCGGATCCCTCCCGTACCATCTCCGCCAATATGCTCAACCACGATGTCCTAAAATTTTGAAATTAAGGCAATGTCTATAATTTATGTTTCCTAATATGATTGCCTTACTGTTTAAAAGAGGGATTCAAAATATCTAAATACAAAATATGAGTTTATTTTTCTCGTTGGAGGCTAAATAATCCAATATATTTTAACAGTGCTTCTGTGGTCAAGTATCACTATTGTCTCTTACATGCTTTAGTTTAAGTTCGTTTTACCTTTTCAGCACAATATGTTCATATTACCAGTAACCAGATTTAGAACAATTAGAAGCTTTGACCTTACTAACAATAAAAAGCGCGAGTCTTATTTTACACCCTGGAGCAATATAAGGTTACAGTACTTAGTATTGCAGTGACTATAACTGTTATTTCTGAAATTAAAAAAAAGTTGAAAGACTTCATTTCATATTTTAGTATAAAATGGAAATGTTCATATAAGCAATACCTTTGTAGGATATACACAAGCCTGCCTCATTGGATGGAAGTTTGTAACAACTGTTTCGTCAATGTACACTGGATAACTGGCACAACTCAATGACCTGCTTACATGGTCTACCCATAAGTGAGTTGTAACGTCTGAATTCACAGTAGATTTAACCCAAACAGTTCCTGGTGAGCCATGATAAGTTGAGCTGCTGCCGCCAAGTGCATTGAAAGTTCCAAGAAATCTTAGTGACTCTGACAGGTATACACAAATTCGGCCACCTGACCCTGCTCCATTTCCTGAAATGGCAACAAAAGTATCATACAGTTGGAATCAATTTCTTTTGACAAGACTAGCAAATCTATAAGCGAACTTTGAATGTACCATTTGGGCATATTTTCAGCCAGCAGCTGATTACCAATCTGTGAAGAAAGAAAGATAGTTACATAATGTATTACATACATAGGATCCTGAGTAAAATAACCTACGGCCATTAATCAGGTGACAATAAAGGTGCAGTAACTTTTGAAATGACCTGTATATAACAGTACTGGCTGCTCAAGGTATATATATTACCCTGGTGACTGTAAATGTAGGATAAACTGTATTCAAAAAGTAAACGAATGACCTTTTACTATCATTTGGACTGCATCAACTTATGCCATATGCATGAACAATGATATTCTCTGTAATGCAAACTGACCTGGTTAAACATTGGCCATTTCTATACAAGACAGTATTTAGTAATATAAAAAGCATTGTAATTCAACACAAGGTTATCTCTATTTTTACATACATATCTTTTCTAGAAGTTTTGCAGTTCTATGTATTAATGAAATATAGTCAAGAGAGGAAATGATGTGAAATGCAAGATACATACCTACAACGACAGTATTATAGGTACCAGTAGATGCAGAACCACCGATACTATTGAAGGTACCACGTCCTACTATTGAACTTGCGGTAATTTTTATTGTTCCCCCGCTACCACCGCCAGCTCTGTAGTTACCAGTTTTACCTGGCTCTCCATTCACAGATACTGCACCATACACTGTCAACCTCTGAAACAACAGTTAACGACTTTTAACCAGGATATAATACACTGCTACTGTTTTTCTGTAATTTCTACTTAATACTTTTATGCAATATGTCTGGCTCAAACTTTCTATATTATGAGTAAGGCGCATTAAGCTTGAAATAACATTTTCCGTATCAGTTTTTATTTTGACTTGGTATACAAAAAAGCATGACATAAGAAATCAGAGATTATCCAATAAATCTTTAAAAAAATAAACAGTTTCAAGTACATTTTGTATAAGCTGTAATAGAAACACTGTGTAAAGTAATACTTGAAAAATACACATGTATCTAAATTGAGCATTTAATTGAATGCTTGCACTTAAGTCTAACGAAGTATATATTATATGTTTTACATATTATAGAGATAATACTAACAGTCCCTGCAGTGACTTCTATGAAGCTTCCGCCAGCACCACCATATTCACCACCACCGCCACTACCAAGCAAAAATCCAGCACAGTCTGTTGTTCCATGGTAAGAGCCACCTGCTGCTGAATGATGACTTTTTCCACCTGATATATTATCGAATTTATCAAAATATCAGTATAACTATGTAAAGTGTGACAATACACCAATATACATATTAACTAGAATGCAATATATCATAATCTAACTTACAGTAAGCACTGATATTGTTTCTATACTCTTTGAAGCAGCATCTGCATTGTAAAACTAAACCAAACTGTTTAGTAGGAATGGTTTACTTCATATTACAATATAAGCAATCGTCCAGAGCTATATAAGCTCGCTGCTTTAATAAATATTGATTACATACCCATATAAAGTTACAGCAAAACACAGCTACATGTATATATATATATATATATATATATATAAATATAAATATAAGTAATTAAATAAAAATGACTTGATATGGCTTTAATATATATATTAAAGAATCACCTTTACTTGCAAGTCCTCCTCCACTAGCATCACGAGAAGCTACCAATCCTTTACCAGGCCCTTCATTTTTACCTGCACCATGACCTGATCCATCAATTAATCCTCCATATTCAACATCCATGACTGCAATTTCTATAGTAACCCTCTGAGTTTTGGCTGCTAATTTACCACCATTGCGTACCGTCAGAAATCCAGAATATATTTTCAAATGGCGTGGATTCATGTCTGCTGTGAATAGACCTTGGAAATTGATAGAAATTGTAGCTATATCAAAGATACCCGAATTTGGAATTTGCATAAATCCCATTGTAATATTTGTTACACTCCGTGTTCCGGCGTCACTGCCAATAACAAGCTCGGCATTACGTTCAATGATCAGTTCTTCAACGCCAATCATCAGTCCTTCTAGAATGGTTTTCTCTGTCAACATAACAACGGTAGATGGTAGAATAATTTCACCGTTAGGGTCAACATGGAAGCCACAAGGTGCATCAAGGTATGTGTGTGTTGCTTCAACAAAATGTATCATTAGTTGTTGGTTATTCTGCACTCTCACCATACCCTGTCTATTCCCAGTTAACTCATGAATAATAACTTGTACAACATCCACAGTCTTTGGATGGTAAAAATGTGCGTAACTGTATCCTTCCAATTGTACCTCTTCAAATTCGTAGTAGTAACTGTCTGATTCCATTATTATTGCAGGGTTAGTTGTTTTTAGGTCAAAGTTTTCGATCGTAAGTTTCCTGTGTTCAGGTTCTATCATCGTTCTGTTTAATCTTGGGTTATACTTGAGTTCTCTATACTGTGGGCCTCTGTTTGACTCAAATTTGTATATGGTTCCAGGGCCTCCAGCGTTCTGAGCATTGTTGTTTCCACTTCTTCCTCCATGAGATAGATAATGTCCAGCAAATAGGTTGATATTTTCTATGTGAGCAGCAATTCTTCCACCACTACCAGCGAAACCAGAGCCACTGCCATCCCCGCCGGAAACATCCAAAGTGCCATAGCCAGACATGTTATACGCTTTAATGAAAATTGTTCCACCACTTCCTCCACCTCCATTGACTGTTGCGTCTGCTCCGAATGCATCAACATATCCATCTATGTGAAAAGATTTGCCTATAGTGAAGTTCACAAAGCCACCACCTGCGCCTCCTGTCTTACCAGCGCCACCACTTCCAAGATGGAAAGGATCAAACACCGAACCATAGGCCTTAGAGTCATCTGCACCCCCACCAACACCACCATAGCTTCCACCTATATATCCAGTCCCAGTACCTGGTCCTAGCTGAGCTTTGTATCCACGACCTTCAAGGCTCAACTTACTGGATGACTCGATATCCACATCTCCAGCTTCAATGTAGCCATGATTCATCAATATTGATCCATGATATTTGAGTTCTAAGAAAGCTGCTCCAATAGTGAAATCATCTGTTATTTTTCTGAATTCCAAGATTCCATCCATTCTGATATTTATTGTTGGAAGTTCAAAATTGCCTTTTGCAGAAACTTCAATATACTTTTCATCCTGAAGTTGAGCAGTCTGTGCAGTGCTAGATACACTAAGTACACATCCATCTTCTACATACAGATGGTGTATACCAGTTATCATGCCATCTAATGTAGTGTTTATACCTTGTAGGTGAACCTCAGTTGGGAAAATTATTTCTGATCCACTGTCTATGATGTAACTAACAGGAGCTTCCGTGACATTTGTTTCTGATTCAACATATTCAACAGAGATATTTTGATTTGATCTAACGTGAACTTGTCCAGTACGGTCCCCAATAAATCTGTGTACAATTACTTTAACTTGTGAATTCTTTGGGTGATAAAACAGAACCCTGGTGTATCCATCAACTTGAAGTTCATCTAATTCATAGAAAATTGTTTCATTTTCCATAATCATGGTCGGTGCAGGGGATTTAATTCCCTTGTTGTCCATGTGCAGATACCTTTAATGGCAAGAAATACAAAAGAACATATAATAATTAAAGAATGCAAATTACAAGCAACTTACTGGTCCGAGCTACATGAAAATGCGTAAACCCTAGTATTTATTTTATTATCACCCTTCTGACTAATGCAATATGTGTAACAAGTGGAGCCATGATGGTCCTATACCGCTCAACTGAGTACCATGCCCTTCACGACAAGGTCACATAGTCCAACACACCACAAAAACAACCATATATGAACTAATATATTGCTACAAATGTATGTTCTCAATTTATTGTTTAAAAATGACGAGAAGATCTTTAAATATTTTCGTGTATAAAGTATTGTATGTAAGTCTAGTGACCACCGGGCGGGGTCAATTTTGAACCACGATACAGGATTTGAACAAACTTGAAAGATTACCACTAGACAATACACACAAACTATCTGTGCCTTTCAGAGAAGAAGATTTTTGAAAGATTTTCCTATATAACTCTATGTAAAACAACTGACCAATGTTGACCACAGGGACATGATTTCAACAAACTTTGTAGAGGACCACTAGATAGTGCTACATATCAAATATCTAAACTTTAGGCCGCGTGCTTTTTAGGAGATTTTTAAAGAACTTTCTTTCTTTAGCTCTGGTAGTCACGTTGTTTAGTCAACCGGAATCAATTGACCAACTTTAATTGGGCTTAATTTAAGAATGCTTCTGGTCCGGTTTGATGATATTCCATGAAGTGGTTCATGAGAAGAAGTCAATTGAAGTAATTGTTGACGACCGACGGTCGAACCACGGGCATTCATCAATCCTAAAAGCTCGGCTAAAAAGGTATGAAGGTTGGTAAAATGTTTTAATATAATACTGTACCAGACTTATATAAGGTTCTAAACAAATACATACTCTCTTAAAACTGCCTCTAAATTAGTCGAAACTTTCTTACAGTGAATGTTTGGTAAGAAATATTGTTTGTGCTTGATACATCAAGTACTTTGAGTACATAGTGTCATTTATGAAGAAAACAACAAATTCTTTATTTAAAATATCATTTCTTCACTTTTTTATTATCATGTGTGAAATATACTAATCTAGGTACTCCGAGTAATGAAACACAATAATAATAGTTCAATGCAAAGTGCCAGCAATTCATTTGTTTTTTTTTTGACAGTTCTACTTTCATTTCATTTTGAGTTTTCCTACATATTTTTAAACATTCGTTTTTTAAATTTCACTATTCGGACTACCTAGATACATGTAATCATACTGTACACATATTAGTGAATCCTTTTAATAAAGGAGTGTGATGCTTCATACTTATCAGGTCCTAAGCATAAAGTAAGTGATGTACTGGAAGCAAACAAAACATTTATAAACCAAATATTCACTGTAAAAATCTTCATCTGCCTTTTCTGAACAATTTGGTATACGAAATAAGAGGTTATTTTGTTTATAAAGTAAGAGCATTTTAACATCTCGCGCATCAATGTATATTTCCAAAACACGACGTTTCGTACCTTAATTGGACTTGAATTTTTACTAATGGCAATCTTTCAGGATAAACTGAAATTGCAATATCATTAAGAATCTTCCGTACGAGAAAATATATAGCTAAAACATACCTGTGATCAACCTCGAAGTATGTAATATTGGATCCTTCGATGTATTTAAGAATTCTGTACTCTAATGGTCTTCTGTTGTTCTTCACGTATGTTGTTCCGGCTGCTGCAGCGTGACTGTGTCTGGTACCGCTAGTACCACCAATACCACCTTGATTCATAAAGGAGCCGCCATACCAGTATCTCCACTGCAAAGTATTTGCACAATCAGTGTCATGTGAATATTTTTAAATGAATTCTTAGTCTTCCCATATATTTTTGGTAAGACCATATGTAAATCAAAATATCAAATGCCATTTTTCGTAGGTCATACAGGCTATTGGATTTGTTAAACTGTGATATAATTAGTCTCAATACAAATATTTACCAGTGGACCATCTACATAGTAAAGCTATATTTCAGTCACTTTTACAATCGGGAAATTTACATATATCGTCCCTTGGAAGGACAAGTGATAGAACTCTATCTTCTATAAGAAATTGAGGAGTTGGCAAAATATGTTTACTCTGACATAACCAGTAAATTATCAGGCTAATATTCCAGCAACACTGGCCACAACATCGGAATATTAACATACAATCATTTTCAAATCAAGGTTAGTTTTTCCTCAAGATTGTAGCAAACGCGTTCTGTTTACTAATTGTTCTGTTGGTGTTAACAACAGCTTATAATTCTAGCACAAATTCAGTTTAACATCAAAGTTGCTTCACTTAAATTCCCGGATAAAGTATGGAATCTGACATACAAGACTTCCGGAAAGTACGGACGAACTTTCGGAAACAGAGCAACCGTTTATATTCTTTTTTAGAAATTGGGAATAAAAGTGAAGTATAAATGTCAATGATGACCTATTTAGCATAATAACTTCTATTGGACAGCAAGTCATACTTGTAGACTGTTAATGTATCAATATTTGCAAGTAGTTTTATCTTGAAAAAGATATTGTGTCAGTTATAATTTGAAAGATAGAATGTCTAACAAATTTATTGGCAAAGTGTATTACCTCACAGTGTATTGCTGCTCTGCCTCCTGAACCGCCACCACCCGCTCCTGTTCCATTTCCACCTGCTGTGTCAATTATTCCATGCCCAGTAAAATTCATCGTCTCAATGAGAATGGATCCACCACTACCTCCGCCAGCATTCGTGCCTTCACCGCTAGTTCCCTGTAGAGCCAAAAGACCATGTAGTTCAAAGTAATGGCTGTTAATCCAGTGTAGAACCCCACCTCCTCTTCCACCAACCCCGCCACCATTACCTCCTCCACTGCCAAGATCCTTAGGAGTCAAAATGCTGCCATATGGTACTGAGGCAGATGTAGGGTCATATCCACCACCATAACCGCCATGTCCAGCACCTAAACCAACACCGTTATGTGTACGGCCAGCACCCAGTCCTTGTTCTGACATATAGCCGTGCCCATTCAAGTGAAAGACACCCTTACTTTCAATCCATGCATATGTGCTATTAATTTTGGCTTTGTTCATGTACAGGTTACTCTGATATTTTACTTTGATTTCACTAACTTCTACTAGTAGTTCAAACTGTATGTCAAGAAAGCCAGCATACCCATTTCTTTTTATATGAAGCTGGTCCCAAGCAAAGTGACCAAAGTTTGTAGCCCTAACGTGTTCTCCATTTTCAAGAAAAGATGTATTCCCTGTACTTTTGAATTCTATATTTGCAGCATTTTCTATGTACAAATTCAGGACACCAGTTACAAGACCAGCAAATGTGCTGTTAGTTCCATGAATGTGGACTTCTGACGGAAACACAACCTCTGAACCATTATCAATAATATAACTGACTGGAGCTTCTGTAATGTTTGACACTGATTCAATGTATTCTACCCACACCCTCTGGCTATGTCTGACATGCAACTGTCCAGTTTTGTCTCCAATAAACTTATGAGCAACTAGTTCTATAAAACTTGTCTCTGAACAGTTGTAAAGCGATGCACTTGGAACCAAATCTGAACAGTATGGAATCCACGTGTAAAGAGGTCCAGTAGGTACTGGAACTGAACAATTATATATCCAAGTATATGTAGAACCAGTGATTTCCATTTCATCAAATTCATAGCATTTGCTAGGGGGGTCTTGAATTAAAGTAGGGACTGGGCTATATTTCAAACGATTATCAGAGTGAATCATTTTGTGGTCTACATCTAGGAAAGTTGTATTATGGACTGGATCGTATTTTTTGTGACGATATTCAAGTTCCCTCTTGTTTTCTTCCTTGTAAGTTGTTCCTGAAGCTCCAGCATGTGTCCCTATATTTACTCCTGTACCATCCCCACCGTAGTTGAGGTATTGACCGCCATACGAGTATCTTAGTTTACAGCGGATGGCCATACGCCCACCAGAACCGCCACCTCCTTTACCCGCACCATTTCCACCATTCACTGCCATGACTCCATGTCCTGTAATATTGGTTGCATACATCAGGATGCTCCCGCCACTGCCTCCACCAGCATTACCACCTTTACCATCAGATCCAGCTATAGTTATAAATCCATTCACTTCAATCAGGTCACCAGCATGCCATTCTAGGTACCCACCACCTGTTCCTCCAACACCGCCACCATTCCCACCACCGCTTCCTGGTTTCAATGGCTGGTATATTGAATTGTAAGGATAACCACCATACACAGGTCCACCACCATAACCTCCATGACCTGCTCCTAAACCTGTGCCGCCAACAAGTGTTGAACCAGCACCAGGTCCCTCTTCTTGACCATATCCAACAGCATCCATATTTAGTATACCTTGACTTTCAACATGCGCATAGCTTGAATTCACTTGTACAAAGTTCATGTACAAAAGAGCTTGATATTTCACATACATTTCTGCCACAGTTATTACACACACTCCTGTTATATCTCTAAATGTTGCAACAGCACCTGCCATTACCCTTAAAACTGCAAATGTAAAATTGCCTGGTAAAGTCTCCATAACATATTGCCTGTTCTCAATGAGTGCAGTTTGGGCAGTTGAATTAAAAACAGTCGAACCTCCACGGATCATCATATCTTCTACACCGGTTATCTTACCAGCAAATACATTTCTTGTTCCGAGTAAGTTAGTTGTGCTTGGCATCAAAACCTCGGATCCATTATGAGTCCTGAAACTGCAGGGGGCTATTGTTTCGTTAGAAATAGATTCTACAATCTCTACATACAACCTTTGCCCTTCTCTCAGTCTAACCAAGCCTGTTCTGTCACCGTGAAATTTATGGATTTTAACTTCTACAGCATATCGCAAACTAGGATTTGTACCTGTAGGATACTCGATCAGAAGATTAGAGTGGCCTTCAAGCATAGCTTCATCAAATTCATATTCTGTGTCTTCTTCTTCAAACAATACTGTATACAGCCATGGTTCCCTGTGGTTAACGTAAAGATGACTGTCTAGGTCTTCATTATTTATTTCCAGTCTCCTATGTTCTGCTGTTTCTACCGTCTTGTTTGTTAGATTGTCATATTTCACAGCCATGTACTGTGGTCCTCTGTCATTCTCTTGGAGGTATACTGTTCCTGCTGCACCTGATGGTAAACTGCCACTTCCCTGTCCACCAACTACATTCAACCTTCCAATGAATCGGTTTGAGAAATTTATATGCACTGCAATCCTTCCTCCAGACCCTCCACCGCCATTGCCCTTTCCTGCACCTCCATGGCAATCGATATGTCCAAATCCGGTAAAATTCATTGTTTTTATAAATATACCACCACCACTTCCTCCTCCTCCATTTCCTCTCTGACCTGTTTCTCCTTCTAGCGTGACTTCTCCATCAATCCATAGAGTTTCGCCAACATTCCACTGAAGATAACCTCCTCCTCTTCCCCCAATACCATCACCATTGCCTCCGCCACTTCCTGGATAAGTTGGTATGTAAACTGAATCATGGGGCGTTCCTCCGACTTCTGGTTCAGGTGCACCACCATGACCCCCGTGTGCACCGCCATGCCCATAGTCACCACTTGCTTCTCCACCTCCAAAGCCACTTTGTGCAGCATGACCCATGTAGTCAATATTCAAGAAGCCACGACTTTCAACTACACCATTTGCAGACGATATTGTACCTTTATTCATCCACATGAGGCCTTCATACTTGATGCTCAATTTAGTAAGATCTAAAAATAGACTGGAACCTGTCTTTTGTGTGAATGTACTTTCTGAGCCCCGCTGAATAGTAAAGTGACTTAGACTGATGTTACCTGGTTCTGTCATACGGACATATTTTCCTCCTTCGATAAGAGCTGTTTGAGAAGTCGAACTAAACTTGCAATTTGCTCCCTCAGCAATAGTTAGATTTTGTACCATTGTCATTAAACCATTCATATCCGTTCTGGTACCAAGAATAATAGTTGTAGATGGCAAGATAATCTCTGCACTAGCTTCTATCTTGTAGCTCACAGGTGCAACAGTATAGCCAATAGTAGATTCAAGGTATTCGACATATACCCTTTGACTTCCCTTTAAATGCATCAAGCCTGTCCTATCACCACTAAACTTGTGAACTTTCAGTTCAGAGTCATCACCTTCAATCCACAAAACTGCATGATTATTAGCCGTTACTTGACTGAAAACAAAATGGTATGGTTTATTTCCACTATCACTCATCACCATAGTGCCTAAAATGTGGTTTCTATTATTATTGTCAATCAAAAGATATGTATAACCATCTATATATGTATCAACACCGTGAATAACTTTGACTTCTTTTTTGTCAAGACCAATTTCACTAGAATCTGCCGTATACACTGTTCCTGCTGCACCGTTTCTTGTTTCATCTTTGTTATCATTTCCAGCAAAACCACCATAGGCTACCAGATCACCAGTGTATTCCTTGAACCACTGTACATGTACAGCTATTCTTCCACCAGCACCGCCATATCCACGTCCAAACCCAACACCACCAGTTACATCAACCAGACCATGGCCAGAAATGTTTTGAGTAAGAATATAAACACTTCCACCACTGCCACCACCACTGTTTGTTCCAGTTGCTGCCCCACCAAGGCTTACAATATTTCCGTCCAGGTGGAACCCCTTGGAGACTTTGATATCAATCCGACTTCCTCCCATACCTGGGTTAAAGCCCCCACCCTTGCTGCCTGTGTGATATGGCTTGATGTAAGAGCCATACGGTTTTCCTACAATGAACACAATCTTTTTTTAATTACATATTTGTAGGTTATAAATTTAACTTCTTTTCCCCTTATTCTCTTGATTTTAATTGCGTATACACCGATAAACCATTATAGGATGAATGTGAACAATATAACAGCCATTTCAAAGAAATATTTTTCCTTTTGTATCTTATACTGTATGCAACTTACCAGTGTTTAAATTATCAGGATCTGCCCTACCACCATAACCACCATGACCACCACCAATACCAACACTGCTTGCTATTGTTGTTCCATCACTCTCGTATTTCACATTGATTTCACCACCATGGCCAGAGCTGACATTTCCTGCACCTCCACGGGCTTAAATAAATGTTGTATCAATTATTTCTTACCAAAGTTCAATAATCTCTTTAATAACACAATTACAGTTTATCCTAGACACAAATATGTCATGCATTTCATAATTTCATAAAATTGTGCACTTCTCGTAGGCCAGTTTATCGTTTTTCATTACTAAATAAATCTCATTCTGTCTTCAAAATGTTGTGGTTAACTATATTTTGTAACAAATCGAAATTCCTACTGTGATATAATATCATTTCTTTGAAATACCTGTGGTATCAAAAGTTGCCTCCCCTTCTAGGTGAATGTCTCTTGCGACTACAGTTATTCTGTTGGCCAGTATCCGTGAGTTGTATCTCATATGAATATCAGACACCTCAAAGTTGAAATAGTCATCGTGTTTTATCAGGGATTCTGCTTGCATTGCAAGTCTACCAATTAAAAGAACCCCTGCAAATGCAAAACACTATCCAATATGAATACAAATAAAAAAATCAAAATTGAGAAAATATTTGTTTGTAACGGAGCATATCTTTGTGTGTAGATAAACTTTAATTTGTGAACTGTTGACTGTTGTAATACATGTATATTCAATATTAAATTTATTGCCATTCAAAATGACCACACTGATTACTGAATATTAGAAAGTAATGAATAACTTAAACTTAGTTATGTCTCTTATTTACAAACAGAAACGAAAATTAACTTACAAATTGATAAATTATCAATATCCGATGAGGATATTTAAACATTTCAATTAATTTAAATAAAACTTATAATTGTAGACACGTAAAAGAATATAAACCATTGCGACAATTGTTCCCATTAACTAATGCGACTTTAATCATTCGGACACTGATCCGGCAAATACCAAATATATAATCTAAGCTGTTGTTGTGAAATATATCAAACAGCATATTATTCTCTTTATAACTGTCAAAAGTTATAACCAATCATATAACCATGCACTTGAACAAGCTGGAGTTTAAGAATAAGCATATATTCTATGTTTAAAATGGCCGTCCCTTCATGAGTTCGATATTTAAAAATAAAACAAAACATTGTGCTCATGTTTGTTTACCATTTTCAAAAGTTTGCAGCTTGTCGTTGCTAATTCTGCCATTTGATGCTGTATCAGATATGTACATCGTTCTGTCCTCTTCCAGTGTCAAGTTTAATACACCAATCAACAATCCATCAAGCTGTAAAACAATACAAATTGCCAACTTTGTCTTCGCAACATCATTAATTTTGTCTTCTGGTTAGTATTTGCACAACCCCATTCCAAAGCAATGTCTTATTTCACTAATACAAATTCACAATAAGAAGTATATTTATGTACCTCAAACAAAATTCACATTTATTAACTATTTTTCTACTAGCATAACCAAGCAATTCCCGTGGATTTACTACTTCTATAGTGCCCTTATACATATTTTAATATCAGTATTTTTACATTTGAAAACAAAAATCTGAATCTTTTTGATGGTCTGTTTGCAATAACTAAATACATATCAAATGACATAAAAAATCTCAAAAATTAATTTATCACATCAATTTCTTCACTAGGAGCATGCAAAACTTTACGCATTAGATATATATTTATGTGGAACTTGTTACCTCATGAAATTGTTTATTTTCAATTGTAGAGTACTTTACCTGGAATGCTGGCACATGGGTCCCAAATATTTTGAAATCTGATGACAGCCAAATCTGTGAACCTTGGTCAATACGGAAGTTTATGGGTGGTGTAGATCGTAGAAGAGAGTATGCAGAATATTCCAAATAAGCTGTCTGACTTAGCTTCATGTGCAGGTACCCTGTTTTATCACCCATTACATAATCTATGTTCAGAGATGTAATGTTATCTTTACCTGGGGCAATTTCTAACATTGCCTGAAATAAAAAATAAATATAAAAACTATGCTTAGATTTAATAAGTTTAATATCAAGGACGATTTGTATATGTTACAGACAAAATTTTGTTGAACTCTCATTATTTTCCACTTTTCAGTTAAAATGCTATTTTCAAAGTACAGCTAGAATCGTTTGTTGAGTAAACAAAAACACGTTTTTAAATGCCCCTTCCCCCGATTGAAAAATTCACGGACAGGACAACCACCCATAAATTAAACTCACTTGGGTAAGAAACCCTAAAGTGACCCGTACTTATCATATGTACAAATACATTTTCTACCTATGCCTCATTTTTTCTACCAAGTTTGGTGAAAAGGGGTATTGGAGATGAGGGCACACAAGATTTAATTCACATTTCAGGCCCCTGAGACTTTGACCCATAACCATATGACCCCACATTGTAATATGCAAAGGGTTTTTTGAGATGAAGAGCGGAAAATATCTTTAAGTTTCAGGCCCCTGTGATATTGACCTTCAACCATATGACACAAATTTTCAATATGCACACATACACTTCATACAGATGCTTCCATCCAAGTTTGATGAAAATCCAACATGGGTTTTGGAGATGAAGCGCGGACAAGATTGTGTTCACATTTCCAGCACATGTGACCTTGAGCTTTGATTATATGAAAAATCCAAGAATGAGTTTAAGTTACGAAGAGCAGACAAATGTCATGCGGACAGATGGACAGACGGACAAACGGCAAGAAAAAAAGTTTCTTCCCTATTCCTACTTAAAAAAAGTAGAACTCTCTTGTCTAAACATCATTATTCAAAGCCAGCAAACTAAAGCTTCACTATAAATATACACATGAAAAGATTGTAATTAATGGCTTCAACATGAATATTATCAACAGTTACCCAATGACAGAAATGCTATAAATGATGTTTTCTGATACGATGTTTTAAGATAATTTTTAAATGGTATGTAAGAGATGGTTCATGCATTATTGTTTTTTCTTGGTTTGTTACATCATAAATTGATAATCAAAATGGACTAAAAGAGGAAAATCATACTTCTTGTATAAACTATTCATTACAATCTTTAAATTATATAAAAAATATAAAAATGAAAAAAACTTTTGTTTGTACAATGTACTTTAGCAATCAACGGTTAGTCTGGCCTTATTGAATGACCTGATGAATTCTTTTTAACAAGAATATATATTTTTCACTTTAAGAATTTAGTCATTAATAAGAATCTGATAAAACAAAAACATAGGTAATTACCTGTCGAACCAACACAACGTGTTCAAAGTCAAGTTGAGCTTTATTTGATGTTTCGAACCCTTTAGCTGCCTCTCGTACATGTCTTGGATTGATTTCATTGACAACTAATGGTTTAGGCAGCACCAAGTTTTGTCCATCAATGTAAAGTCTGACAACATACAACGAGAAAAGATACATAGATTCAGATAAAAGTCTATCTTTAGATAAACTAAATCAACGAATTTCATTACAACATTGAACATTTCAAAGAACTACTTTAAATTAGGGATGGCAACGAATATCCGGATATCCGAATATTCGTTCAGCTTCCGAATATTCGGATACGATATAGGTATCCGAGTATTCGGTAAATTCGTCCAAAAAACGAATTTCAATTAAAAACTTAAACATTTACATGTTATTTTTATGACAATAATTACGGCCAATAAAGTGTCAGTTTACAATACCCGGTTGCTCTGGTGATGACACTTTCTGTAGTTAATCTTTAGCGATAGACAAAAGAGATTATGCAAACAAAAGAGTTTCAATTTCTAGGTGTGAATTGTTGAACAAACATTTAGATAAAAGAAAATTATTATTTAAGTGTTTTAAAGCCGATACATATGGAGAAGCGCTTACTTTAGCCATTGCTTGCAATTATGAAGTAATTTTTTGTACAGCGCCCCGTTTTACAAACATTTAACAAGTTTATTAAATAACCTTACATCTTTTAATTAAAATGAAAATCTGTTCAGGTTGTTCTTAATTGAAGCTTTTCTTTCTCAGTCCTGTTAAGTCTCCTGCAGATGTTTAAGGACTGAAGCAGCAGAAAAAGAAAATAAATGTACGTGTAACGACTCTATCACGGAGAAAACGAAACCGAAAGTACAACAGTCCTTACAGAGTTAGCTCCCGTAATAACAACGTATATGCAATTAATTTTATCCTAATTTTATGACATGAATGATTGAATCTTATATTCATTAATTGTCTGACTTAAAAGATATAAAAGTAAGTTCTCGGGATAGAATATTCGCCTGGCTAGGGCAACAGTTAGCTATAAATTTTACAATCGCGAAAATATGTGACAAATTGATCAACACCGTATTAGATTTAGTACATAAAACGACCGAATATCCGGATATTCGTTCGGAAGGCTGACCGAATACCCGAATACCAATTCTGGTATTCGTTGACATCCCTACTTTAAATGTATCCCCTTTCATTAGGTCAGAGTGGATATGATTTTGGCTAAAGAAAGGAAGGTGCTTTAAACTGATAGTGGCTTGCATCTATAAAACATTATTCAAAATTATTTAAAACAGTAGCTGTCACTCGTAACTGCCGAATGCACCCAATGTGGTGAGGCTTGAATATGGTTCATGTGCATTGCACTACTATTCATCAAAAATAGTAAAATTAACGATATTCAAATGGTGGTATAAAATCATTGCATAATGAAGCAAGGTTATCTGACTGAAAATTTAGATTATTCACATATAAGGCAATATAGTAGTATGGTTCTTGGGTACTATACTTTCATTTAATGTCTCTCACTGTATGCAATTTGATCGCATTTCCTTAAGCGCCCTAATAGTTATGCCTCGGACAAGAAAATGTACGAAAGGGGATAATTAAAAAATTAGGCAAGGTAGAGTTATGGTTCTTGTATACTGCACTTCCTCTCATTGTACTTTAGTAGTGTCTTTATATTTTGCAGTTATGTTCCAGACAAGAATACCATAGGCTTATTATTCTTGTACACGGCACTTCCCCGGTAATGTCCAGCTCATTGTATGCACTTTGAACGAATTTCCTTTAGTACTTTTATAGTTATACTCCGGACAAGAAAATATAACAAGTGCTGTCACATGACAGCACGCTCGACTATTCGAAAGCTTGTTGGTAAAATGGGGTTTTTGTCTAAGAACAGGAGTATTGTGTAATTGTCTATAAGAATTAAGGTCAAAGATATGAAACTTGTTCAAAGACATTTGTAAATGTACATTTCATTCAAAGCCTTACTCTGGATTCTGCAAGTCAACTGGAGGGAGGAGGGGGGATAATTTCAAATAAATACATGACCTTGTGTATTTGATCATGAATAATTTTGTAACTTTTCAAAATTGATATGTATAGAATAAAACAAGAGCTGTCCCTCCAAAGTGACGAATGCCCCCGAAAGAGGTGCCTCACAGTCTGTGTCCTCTCCATGTGCTCAATAAATGTGCTATGTAATTTTAAAATCCTTCCATGCATGACAGAGTAATCATGCATACAGTATTCCATTACTTTAAACACTAAGTGTGACCTTGACCTTTGAGGTAGGGACTTGGGTCTTGCACGTGACACATCCGCTTGATGTGCTAGACATTTGTGCACAGTTATTTTAAAATCCTTCAAAGCATAATAAAGTTATAGTCCGGACACAAATGTATGCATATATACAGGATTTCATTACCTATAAACTCTAAGTGTGACCTTGACCTTTGTGGTAGGGATGTGGGTCATGCACGCGACACGTCGTCTTGATGTGCTAGACATTTGTGCCAAATTATTTTAAAATCCTTCAAGGCATGACAAAGTTACAGTCCGGACACGAATTTGTGCATATATGCTTATATAGAGGAATCCATTACCTTCAAACTCTAAGTATGACCTTGACCTTTGAGCTAGGGACGTGGGTCTTGCACGCGACACGTCGTCTTGATGTGCTAGACATTTGTGCCAAGTTATTTTAAAATCCTTCAATGCATGACAAAGTTACAGTCCGGACACGAATGTGTGCATATATGCTTATATGGAGGAATCCATTACCTTCAAACTCTAAGTATGACCTTGACCTTTGAGCTAGGGACGTGGGTCTTGCACGCGACACGTCGTCTTGATGTGCTACACATGTGTGCCTAGTTATTTTTAAATCCTTCAATGCATGACAAAGTTACAGTCCGGACACGAATGTGTGCATATATAGAGGATTCCATAACCTTCATACTCCAAGTGTGACCTTCACCTTTGAGGTAGGGATGTGGGTCTTTCACGCAACACGTCGTCTTGATGTGCTAGACATGTGTGCCAAGTTATTTTAAAATCCTTCAATGCATGACAAAGTTACAGTCCGGACACGAATTTGTAAGTGGGGACGCACGGACGGACGGACAGACGGACAGACGGACGGACGGACAGACGGACAGACGGTCAGACGGTGCGATTTTAATATGCCACCCTTCGGGGGCATAAAAAGCATGACCGCTGCATGCTGCATAATAATTATATGACATTTTAAAAGAAAGCCATTTCGAATATTTCCATATTAGTCTGGTAAAAACTGTGACAAAATTCTAAGTTAAAAAGGGGCACAAATCTGTCAAAAATAAAACATTGGTGAAGATTTTGACATTAAAGATACATTTTAAGTTTCAAGTCAATACGTGCGATAGTATTCAAGATATTTGACTTTGTAAAAATCTTTACCAACAAATTCAAAGTTAAAAAGGGGCATAAATCTGTCAAAAATCAAAACAGAGTTATGGGGATTATTTCCCCAGGAGTAGATGTTGATGGTAAACATATAGTTTGAGTTTCAAGTCAATACCTTTGATAGTATTCAAGATATTTGACTTTATAAAAAACTTTAACCAACGCAGACGCCGACGCCGACACTGACGCCGGGGCGAGTGCAATAGCCTCCTTATTCTTCGAATAGTCGAGCTAAAAAAGGGGATAATTTAAAAATAAGACAGGACAGACTTTTAATATTTCGGCACTAAATGTCCTCTCATTGTGCTTTATCACTGTATGCACTTTAAATTGTTAAAAAGGTGACATAAAAATAACAAGAACTATCTTTAGAAAAGGTGATCGGCGCAATTCTGAGTGTATGAAAGAGATGGTACATAAATTTTATATTCACAAATTCTGTAAAATTTATCTTTATGCAGTAAAAAGGCACCAAATGTCACAGGGTGAGATAACTGTGCACCCTGACCGGGACACGAACCCATGACCCTTCGTTTTTCCTGCTTTCAGCACAAAGGTTCTCCTGACTGAGCTACATGTATTCGACCACTTACACATTTCCTGTCCATTTGTGATTAAGTCCCTATCGTGATATGTGCATCAGGAAAACAAATTCAATCCTTGTTTTTCCTTTCAAATATGTTTCTCGAAATACTGACCGTTATTAACTGGTCGAGAAAGTATAATTACTATACTTAATTAACATTAGTTTGAAGGTAACAACATATTATGTTGATAGATACTGACACAGTATATAAAATTTATGTAACATTTGATGCTTTAATCATTGGACCATGCACAACTAGGCATGGTACTTATCACTTCTGTGAAGTATAATTAAATTCAGACCAGGGGTGTAGGATATTAAGAGCACACAAAAGTTTACTATCTCGAGCCCCTGTGACCTTGACCTTTGACCTAGTGACCCGAAACATGAGTCATGCACAACTAGGCATAGTACATATCACTTCTTTAAAATATCATTTAATTGTGACCTGGGGTTTTGGAGATTAAAAGCGCACAAGATTTTACTATTTCGAGTCCCTGTAACATTGACCTAGTGACCTGAAACGTGGACCATACACAACTGCACATGGTACTTATCACTTCTGTGAAGTATCATTAAATTGTGACCAGGGGTTGTGGAGATTAAGCGTCCACAATAATGTACTATCTCGAGCCCCTGTGACCTTGGCCTTTGACCTAATGATCCGAAACACGAGTCATGCACAACTAGGCATAGTACTTATCACTTCTGTGAAGTATCATTAAATTCTTACCAGGGGTTTTGGAGAATTAAATATAGTGTTCACAAGATTCCGTCTACAGACAGACGGACGGATGGACAAGCTGATTCCAGTATACCCCCTTACACACTGTGTTCGGGGGTTATAATAAGAAAGAAGCTGTAGCTACATTGTATCTTACCTGCTCTGGTATGTGTAAGCATCCATTTTATCTTCCAAAAATACTGATCCTGGTCCTCCAATGTCCCCGCCCGAAGTGCCTCCAGACCCATATGCCAGTAAAGCTCCCTTATAGTAGTTTGAGTCCCAGGTATGAATGCCAATCCTACCTCCAGCACCGCCGCCGGCTGACCCATGACCTCTACCTCCAATTGCCGAGACCTGTCCATGTCCCGACAGATGACCTGTGCAACACGTAGAATGAAAATATAAACTTTATTTACTAGTTCATACCACGTAGAAATGGTAGATCAAATGTAAATCACACAATCACATGTTTAAACCTATATATTAAAAACAGTTGTACCCTTAGTTAATTTGCTTCCTCATGTTTCTACCACTATTCATATAGCATGTGGTAGGGATGGGGTTAAGACGAAGGACATTTTTCTCTTAGTTCAATAAAGCCGGACTATTATTATGAATTATTTATAACAGTGGTTTAGTTAGCATAGGACATTTTGTACTGTTTTAAACTTTTAAAGTTTTCGAAAAGACATGTATGTTGCAAAGCAATGGAATGTTTATGGGTACTATACCTGACTCGATGAAAACAGAGCCTCCACTTCCACCCCCGCTGCTCGTTCCACCATCTGCTCCATCTACTATAATGTTACCGTCCAGTAAGAATTCAGCTGGGACTCGGATTTTAACTTTACCACCACCACGACCGCCCTTGACACCACCTCCTACACTACCCATCTCACTAGGTGTATATATAGACCCGTAAGCTATACCGCCAACTGTAGGATCACCACCATCTGTAAATAATGTGATTAAATATGAAAAAGAACACAAATGACTTTACCAATCCATACTATAAACCAATCGATCAAAGAGTTAAGAAACTTTTTGATCATTATTTTTAACCAATTATCACCGTTTAAATTTCGTTATCAAATTATAACAATGGCAAATAAATGCAGTTTTGTGTCAATGTCAACATAATATTTTGGAGACCCGAGTAGGAGAAATTTTCAAAAAAGTTTTGAAAAGAGCTAAGTCTGTATACAAATACATGGAAAATATTTCTCCTAATTTGTGAGACTTGTATAGACTATAATTATGAGTACTAAGTCGTTGATTGACGTACAACTACATGCCGAACCTTATCTGATTTAAGGGTAATTTAGAATATTCTAATTTACATTCAATGGCATATGAATCTGACAAAAAAAGATGTGTGTATATCACTCACATCCACCACCCATAGAGGCATGACCGGCACCAGCTCCAATGTTAGAAGAATCCCCAGTCTGGGATTCCCGTGCTGTTCCTACACAAACAAACTGAGCCAGCGGTTCAAGGTAGAAGTCTGTAGCAAGAACCCTGTACGAGTCTGCCTTAAATACGGCCTCGTATTTGATGTCCTGCAATAAGAAGACAGCAATTAAGCAAGCTAGCAAATGCTGTTACTTATCGGTATCTAGTTTTATAACGAGTCTTAAGAAAGTGAGTAAATCTGTATTTCATCAAACAAAAATATTGTTTTCATTTCGTTCATAAATGAATTGACTCTAGCAAAAATTGCTTATGCGGATTGAAATGCATGTCAAGTACATCCTAGCATGTAAATTACATTGGTAACAGAAATCAAAATATTTTATACATTTATTAAATTTAACTTACCAGTATTCCAACAGTCAAGAGCAAAGGCATTGGTGGAGGCAATCCTAGAACTGCCTTGGCACCTAATTCCATTGTTGCAAATTGAAATGCCCCTGGTGTACCTATAACAAGTCTACCATCTTGAATGTAGTTTGTCATAGCCTGACTCTCGATGCTGATGACACGACCTGGAACTATTCTAATGTGACGTACACCAATCATTTCTCCATTCCATTTCAAAGCGATCTCTCCAATGCCAAGGATATATATAAGTGGTGAAAGGAAAGCTCTTGAAGCTTGGTCGATCCATAAATTGATTGGAAGTTTTGTAAGGGATTGATACTCTTCTAAGTAGGCTGTTTGGTTTGCCTGTAACATAAATAAACTTTGAGCATACATCATGAAGGCAGATTGGGTTTTAAAGTGTGTTACTTAATATGGAACATGACGGTTGACCATAAAAATGCATTAACCTACCTGCATATCAATGAAAAACGAAAAATCTGAAATCAGTTTCAGAAACAGGTACTAATGTTCAATGAATAACATGTAAACGAAAGAGTATGAAACAGTGTGACAATTTGGGCTGTCATAAATGAAAACTATAGAATCATTAAAAGTTTATAAACTTGTTGTATGGCAAATTTGAACAACAAGATGAAGTTGTTTTCAACATGCTATCTTCCGGACATGTAACCATGTAAGACAGTTGCAGTCAAAACTCATAATCAGTCAAAAACAATGTTCCATGTAACACCAATGTGGCTGGCTGAATGACATCATTCTGAAGTAAAGATTCTTAAAAGGAAATATCTTTTGAAAATTGCATGTAAACTTACCAATCACAACTACAAAATATATAGAAAAAAGGCAGTAAATTACTAAAGACATAGTAATGGTGTTGCACACTACACTTCGCCTCATTTTCCCTTTCTCGTATATTTTGTTTCACAAAATGCCGTAGTTATACAACCGTAACTGGGTTATCGGTAATACAGAATGACCTATGTTTGAAAATAAAAATAAAAAAACCTATCTAATATTAATGCAAAGGTTTCGTTATGTTCTTTGTATTGCTGTCTGTGTTATGACATTTGAATCAGTCGCTTTGCCCGATACAATGTTACTGTTTATATAGCTTTATATAGGTTTAGCGTGATGGACAGACCTATCGAAAAAGCATCCCTGCTGCTTCCACTGCAGACGACACAGGAATCAGTTTTTTGAACAACCAAGTCAGTAGTTTATTACAACTGTAGACAAACCTTTAGATATATCCTGCCTGAAGCATCTCCATAGATCTTATTGCATGTTAGATTTCTAGAGATATTGTCACCACTCTTTAGTTGTACTGAAGCATTTCTAGTTAGGTGTAGCTCATCAAAGTAGTAATTCTTTTTTACAGTTTTACCAATAAATTCATCTAGGATATATTGATGGTCCCAGGATCTCTCTTTGTTGTCAATGTGGAACTGTTCATACATGCGAGAATTTCTGGAAAGTTATCAAATTACATAGGTTTTACATTTTTTTTAACTGGCATCAATGAGAAGGAGCGGTTGAGTTAGAGGTAGACGTATCTGCCGCACATCCCGGAGGTTGCGGGTTCGAGCCCCACTAGGGTCACGACCGTACCTCCTCATATAACACTAGTACTGGTTTTTCCAGGAAGCGGACTCGAGCGTGTCTCGATAAGCTTCAAGCTTTCTTCAAAATCGAGCTAAAATAAATTATTATAAACTAATGAGAAACAAGAGCTGTTTGTAAAACATGTATGACCCCTTTGATGCAATCAGTAATGTGGAAAAAGTCGAACTATCTATGGACCCGTTTTTAAAGTAAAAGTCAATGTTTTTGGCCTTAAACAACAAACATTTTTTGGCCTTTAAAAAAATGGTTGGCCTTAAGAAAATAATTAAAATATTTGGCCTTAAAAAGAAAAATTAAATAATTGACTTTTGACCTACTGACCTCAAAATCAACAGGGGTCATCTGCTGGTCATGACCAACCTCCACATCAAGTTTTAAGATGCTAGGCCCACCCGTTCTCAAGTTATCATCAAGAACCCGTTTTACTATCCCATGTCACTGTGACCTTTGACCTACTGACGTATAATCAATAGGGGTCATTTGCTGGTCATGACCGACTTCCACATCAAGTTTCAAGATGCTAGGTCCACGTGTTCTCAAGTTATTGTCCGGAAACCATTCTACTTTTCCCGGTCACTGTGACCTTGAAGTTTTACCTTCTGACTTTTAAATCAATAGGGGTCATTTGCTGGTCATGACCAACCTCCACATCAAGTTTCAAGATGCTAAGCCCACGCGTTCTCGAGTTATCGTCCGGAAACCGTTTTACAATTCTTGGTCACTGTGACCTTGACCTTTGACCTACTGACCTAAAAATCAATAGTGACCGACCGACCGACATGTGCAAAGCAATAAATCCCCGCTTCTTCGAAGGTGGCATAATAAATATGTCATAAAACCTGTAGTTATAAAACATTTATAGAAAAATGAAGGAAATAACGACAAAAGTGGCTAGTATTGTTTGGAGAATGTCTTATAAAATACTGCAGCTCAAATTCTTGTTTTCCAATTTGTTAATCGACCCCCGTATATATTTAATGTGTACGTCTCGGGACATGAGTATTTACTTTACCTAGCACCCACAACGAATGTTGCTGTCGTGAACAAAAATGACTGACTTAATATATATAATAGCTATGTCATAATACATATATGCCATATAAATGTTAACATGTACTCTGTGTTCGTTGTATGTCAAATCGCTTAACGGCTCGGGATTCTTACAATGCTATCAGGACATATTAGTACACGGCAAAATCGGTACAACAAATTATTTGATGTCTCGGATGTTTTGCTGTTGGACATATTGGTGGTAGAATGTGAATACAACATTCTGAGTACTGGTAAGAACTCCAGTAGTCAAGATTTGTAAATACTGTGGTCAAACAAAGATGTTATGATCATGTTTATTTGAGCTTAATGCTTGAATTATCATTTCAAACCTAGTATCCTTTACGTAGACAGAACCAGGTCCTCCTGCACTGAGATAATCTCTTTGGCCGTCCCCTCCCAGTGACTTGTGACTACCGTGGAAGTAGATCTGTGTTTCCAGGTACACAGCAATCCTGCCCCCTGATCCACCACAGTAACCATTCCCACCATGAGCTTGTAGCACTCCATGTCCTTCAAGGTTGATGGATCTGTAAGAAAGTTAGGCAAATAAATTTATGCATTCATCTTTCTCTTAAATGTAATTTTGGATAATAGTGAAAAAGCATGACCAAACAATTAACTTTAATTCCATTCTTCTCAAACAATTTATCATGTAGACTCTTATAAGAATATGTTTATTTATTTCAACGTAAAACGCACTTACTCGATGTATATTGTTCCACCACTACCACCGGCCGCATCATTGCTACCATGTGAGCCATCTACTGATATTGTTCCATCTACCAACAAGTCTGTAGTAACCTGTGGGCAACAACTGTACTGTCAGCAACTGGTTATACAAGGTTACAAAAATACGACAATCTTAACTGTAAAAGTATATTGTTCAGTTGAATGCAATTTCATGTTTATTATGTATTAAAGGTATAAAGGGGTTCAATGAAAGTAATATTTTATTTTAATAAATAAAAGAAAATTTATTCTGAAGATAATATACTTACCCAGTAAAACAGTTTTAAGTAATTATTTTTCCGACTGCCAGGGGTAATAATTGCAAATAAAGAAATTTTGTAACATCATATTCGTAAATGCCACATTTATTCACATACACTGTGTCATTCTGAACTTTTCTCTCAGATAACTGATTGATACTTAGATTTTCCTCTCCTGCAAAGACTTACCTTCGATATTGTTGAAGTTGCACATATTGAAGAAATGTTCATTTTCATAGTTTAAACATTTTAATACGAAATATGGCTAATGTAAAAAGAACACTTTGAAAACAAGAGTGTCAATCTGTCACAAAATTAGCCCGTCAAGTTTTAGGGAAATACTATGATAATTAAAACATGTTTTGTTGGGTTTGCATTGCTACATTTCAACTCTATTTTGTGAGGGGTTAATATTGACATCATTTTCAATCAGTGATAATGACATTAACGGTAGTAACATGAATGCAATACAACGTAAACGCAAGTAAGTTAGAGAGCGGACAACTAAAAATTGGTCCAATCATGGTAAATAAAGGGCAATAACTCTGGAGAAATTGGGCAGTATGGCTACTTCTCAAACTTGGCCTAGGTACAGTATCTATAATGGTTCGCAGCAAATTTAGTAGAGTGTTTATGAATAGGCGAAGTAAGAGAGCAGACAACTCTAAGATTGTCCAATGTTGGCATGTAAAGGACAATAACTCCGTAGTTACGGGGGCGATTTGACTGGCTATCGAACTTGGTCGAGATATAAGGCCAAAATACATTCACAACAAGTTAAATGAAGATTGGTTAGGAATATTTAAGTCAAAGACAACTCTAAAATTGCCTAAATTTTGGCATTTAAAGGGCAATAACTCCGCTGCGACTCGGGCGACTTGGCAGAGTTATTATGTCGATAAACATTCTTAGCAAGTGTTGCGAAGTTTCGATGAGAGTTGGGAAGTTAGAGAGTGGACGACTTTGTGGATGCCACCAGCCCGTCTCAGGTGATCCAATAATATGGCCCGTCACATCGTGCGTATATTATATATATATATTTTGTAAAGACCTGGAAAACATAAAGCTCATGACGCATTCTTTAACTGATTTAAGAATTCCTGAAATGTTTAAGCTGTATGTTCTAAGTCTTTT
Source organism: Saxidomus purpurata (assembly GCA_022818135.1). Lineage (NCBI taxonomy): Eukaryota > Metazoa > Mollusca > Bivalvia > Venerida > Veneridae > Saxidomus > Saxidomus purpurata. Next base: position 4,002 of record JAFMSR010000128.1, on the reverse strand, counting down.
TATAAAATTCTGTGCTACATAAGAGCTGAAACTACATCTGTTTTACTGTGGACCCTCCCTTTTTTCTTAAAACATTAAAGAGACACTCTATAACTGGTGTCAAACTAAATAACTTCAAAAGCATAGATAATAGAATATTTGCAAGTATTGTTACTTAACCTAAAGGTTTAAGCCATACATTCCAGTGATTATAGGTAAAATCAGCGTTAAAGTTGTTTTTATGTTCATTGAACACATAATTTATGTTTCGAGAATATAATCTGCTAGATGTAGAGTGTGTCCCTCTAAACAAAAACTATGACCATTAAATGTCCAATATTTATGCTTTTATTACTACTTTGTGACATCAATGTTCTTTCAGTCAGCTTCCTGTGTGGCTAACAAGTCCGTTACTTTTGTAATAGCCAGAAAATATACGGAATGTTCATTGAAATAAGGTATATGTATATATATTCATATAAACCTTGAGACTGATTAATCCACCACCTTGACCGCCTGCACTACCTGTACCGTCTCCACCTTTACTCCCTCTGTGCGAAGGTAAGTATAGACTCCCGTAGTAATTACCCCCATCTCTGATCAGAGACTTATTCGCTCCGTACAATCCTAAATTTCAAAGGTTACATAAATCAACCAATTTGTATACAATACTAAAAATATAACACAACTATGCAGATATATAAGCAAACGCTGAGTACCATTGCTCTTCATGACAATGCCATTTAATTACACCACACTAAAAGATAAAATGTCATCAGAAAATTGTAAGTTATACATGGAAACCAGTCACTCCCTCTGGAGGACATGTCTTGACAAATCAATGTCTTGAACAATCTTCGTAAAGGGACACATAAAAATCGTCCCAATTCTTATTTATATCAACCAGGAAACGTTTATCGTCAGTTCAAATTTAGTGTAGTTCTAAAACTAACCTCCTCCTTTTGATGCGTAGCCACTACCGGTTGCACCATTTCCTCCGACTGCATTAACTCCTTGTCCAAGTGGCTCATCAAAAGTGTCCTCTGGTCGATACAATGCCGATGCTGTCAGTGTAGCTCCTGCTTCTATGTTCAGGATACCAGTCTGTATTGTTATGCTCTCTGCTGAGATCATAGATCGGTACCGTGCATCTATTTTTGCAATCTTCTGTAACACAGTCTTATCTGGAGAATACTTTATTTCCGAATAACTTCTCAAGTCTACTGTACCAAACGTTACAGTTCCACTAGGATCAATGTTTGAATGTGTCTGCGTGTTGGGATCTATGGCTGCTGTGTGGGCATGGTCTCCAAAGTAAATTAGAGTTTCAAACCCAAGGATAAGGTCAGATATACCGGTGAGTCGTCCAAACAATCCCAAAGACCTGCTTTCAGTCTGACCATACAAGAACACTCCTTTACCATACACATACACTATTGATGGGAAATATACTTCTGATTCATAATCTATGATAAAGTTAACCCCTGTAAGAAATGCATTTCTAACTAATGATCTATATTCAGCTTTAAGAATCTGATTTTTGTGTAAATGGATCAAGCCTGTGCCGTCACCATAAACACTGTTTATTTCCAGAACAGTGTTCCGGTTATCATCAATCAAGTGAACAGAAGCTTGACTCACAAGATGCATTTCATCAAAGTAATGGTAGGTGAAACTTTCATCAATAGTGGCATACTTGTCATAAGGCCTTCCGTTGTTGTCCAGAAGGAGACGTTTATATGGTTTAGCTGACCTAATGTCCTCAAGGTATACTGTGCCACCTCCAGCACTCTGTGTGTCATCTGGTCCAGCCCCACCATACATAACATAAGCGCCTTCATATTCAATCGGCAAGGTACTGTTTATGGCTACACGTCCTGCTGAGCCTGCACCATTGTTAGTCCTACCAGCGCCACCTACTACAGATATCTCCCCATACCCTTCAAACTCATATACTTCAATCAGTACACTTCCACCACTACCACCACCACCTGTTGAAGTTGCCACTTCACCATCAGCAGATAAAGTACCATCATTTATGAATAAGTTTCCAATTCTAATATGAACCCAACCCCCACCTCTTCCGCCAGTTTTCTGTTTCGTTATTGAGTTATATGTCCCTCTGCTTCCTGCTATAGTAGGCCTATACAATGAATTGTATGATGTACCATAAACAGACTTCGAACCACCTCCAACACCTCCGTGTCCTGCACCACCGTTTTTACCACTTGCAGACACACCAGATCCTGTTGTGACATCCATTGTACTTGATTCAGGTCGGTTTCCACTGGAACAACTTAAGTCACTTTCTAGTTCAAGATCTAAATTGGATGAGGTGACATTAAAATAGTCTGCATATATTTTAGTTGCAAATTTCAGATTGATATTGCTTGCTTTAATATTGGCTCCTGTATCTGGATCATATTCAATGCTACTGCCAGGCTCAAGCTGAAGGGTTCCAAAGTTGACATAATCAATTTTGGACAAGTCAGCTGCTGTAAAGGTAACTATCTTTGCTTTAGATCCCATTCTCATTTTCCTGTTTGGTCCGAGGAAAAGATTTGATACTCCTCGCAAAACTCCATTCAAATCAAGTGCAACATTTCCAAGTCCTAGTATAGTGACCGTTTCTGACATGATAAATTCTCCGCCATTATGCAATTCTAAATTAGTCTTGAGTTTTGAATTTGCTTTGGTTTCAGTAACTGATCTTTCAAGTGTACCTAACTGGTCGGCCTGAATTCTAATAAGACCAGTCCCATCACCGTTCACTTTCCTGATATCAAGCCTTCTAGTTTTCCCATCTTTATTCAGTTGGAGTTTTGCATTGTTATAAATATCAACTAAATCAAAAGTGAGATCCAAAGTGGTTTCGTTTAATGTAGTGTAATAATCAGTCTGACCATTTTCATTGTCTAAAATCAGCTTTTCACCATAATTGTCAGAGTTGAGATAAATAGATCCAGGGCCCCCATCACCATGTCGTGCCGGTGAAGTTCCACCAGCAGCACTATACTTGCCCTGGTATTCATCTGATTTCATTTCTACGGCAATGTGGCCTCCACTTCCTGCTCCTGCAGAAGATGAAGAAACAGAACCTCCTTTTGCCTCCATTATACCAAGACCTTTAAGAGCAAAGCTGCAAATCACATATATGCTACCAGCAGCCCCACCTCCACCTGCCGACGAGTCATCACCAGACGATCTTAAAATTCCTCCCAGGATGAGCTCGTCGGTAACAATGTGAATGTAACCACCACCAGATCCTCCTTGCCCACCTGAAGCCCCTGGGGTTAAAGGTTTATAAATTGTACCATAGGGTTTTGATGCATCATCAGTTGTGGCACCATTAGCAACTCCACCAGCAGCTGCGTGGGCACCCCCATTCTTTCCTGTTCCATGTGCACTAATGGGTATAAGAGGGCTATTACCAGCTGCCTTTCCATTGGTACTGAAAGCTGCCCCTCTTTCAAGAATTACTGTAACCGCAGTGAGCTCTACAAAGTCGGAATCAAGCACAACGAATCTCTTTAGTTCTAGAGTCCCAATTACTATTTTCAAACCACCATCGGGCAGAATGAAATTAGCTCCAGCTTTTAATTTCATAGAACTGAGAGAATAACTGCCTGGGTTACTTGTAGAAGTATACTTTCCATCAGCATAAACTGATGTGAATGTTGTTTTGTAGCCTTTAAATGTTCCACCATTTTCAATAATGATATCATTGAATGTACACGTGCCTTTAATATCGAGGGTAACACCGGCAACAATTAATAGTTTAGGTACATGAAGTGTTGCGCTTTCACCAACAATAAAATTAACATTCGTTGTGAAACTTCCAGGAATGCCCTCAACAACTGCAGCACGGACCACTTGCTGATGTGTCACATGTAAAGTAGCAGTTGAATCACCAGTTATGTCTTCAAGTCTTAGTACAGTATCTGATGAGCCAAATGTCATGCTGGCATACCCTAAGTAAAAACAGATATAGTTTAACTCTTTTTTCAAATACTCTTTTTAATA
>JAFMSR010000127.1:0-84617 GCA_022818135.1 Saxidomus purpurata | reverse complement strand
ATGCATATATACGCGACGTTTCAATGTGTTCAAAGCATGACGTTAGAAAGCAGTATACTTTCTTTGCATGCCAAAATACGGAAAAGTGTTAGATTAATCGGAAATTCATGGTAAGGTGAAAAACTGTATACTCTACAGGATAATCGTTAGAGTTAAAGTTAGAATGAATTATAAATATCCACGAAGTTTAAATTATTCTAAGTTGTTGTTATGTTTACAAAAGGAACAAGCAACGGAGAAAAGAAAAAAATATGGGAATTGTTGAAGAAAAGATACGCGACTGTTACGCTACTTGCTTCTTACCATTTTTCTATTCTTGTAGGAATACAAGGTATTATGTTTTTTATTGAATTGCTGTAATCTTATTATACATGTGGACATTTTTCATCAACAGTAATAAGTAAATGAAGTGATTCATGTAAGCAGATTTCTGATTCTATAAATTTCATTTATGATAACCAAATAAAAAATAATCCCGTAATAGCTGTATTTCTCATTATTTCAACACATGGAAAATTAAAAACGATCATATAGCATACTAGGTACATTTGATTATAAGTTTTGACAAGCAGTCTTTTTGACAGGAGTAGCCAACCGTTGTTCTGTTCAGTACAGACTCGTAGGACTTCTAAAGAGAGTCGTAAATTCGTCTGATTTATTCTATCATTTCTAAATGAAAACATCACAAAAAAACTCAATCCTAATGGTAGAGGTAGAATGGGAGACTCGTCTGTATGAGTCTTATAAGGTAGCTCAACATTCCCAAATTCGACACGATGACTATTCAGAACCCAGGATAAAGTCAGCGAGAAAAGTTTATACAGTATAACCCTACAATTGTGGCCCCCTTTGAAAAAAAGGCATAACCGACCCATATCGCCCTTTTATCGATTATTTTTACCCTTAAAGACCACATACACCTGCATTCTAGATAGCGGACGACTTCGGGGACAAATTAACTCAATTTAAGCATGACCAAATGGACATGTGTCGCCACTGTGAACAAACCAAAAAGAGATGTCATTGCAATCATCAAGCCATCAAAGAATTTCACACGAATCCGCCTTTGATAACTCACCGATTGAATACGAACCGCTGCTTCGCTGCACATAGACCAGCTTAGGTCACACCAAAGTGATCACTTGGTCTTTTATTCGCTCACTCAGAGGGATCTGTCTGTTAAGGGCGGATTTTCGCCTATTCTCAAATCCCATTTAAATTTGTATGCGGAAAATCTGCATTTTTTCCTATTTATAACTTGGGATCCTTATAAAGTAAACAATATCAGTTAGCATGGCATTTAGAACAGAGGCACTTCAAATCGTTTTCGAAGTCGAATTTTCGCATAATTAAGTTGACGAATCTTTCCGCCGCTATTGAACTGGCCGTCATAATCCTACTTTTTGCATCCAAATTTCTTTCGCATTTCATATTTTTTCATACTGTAAGTATACTTGTTAAGACATGTATACGCAAAAACAAGCAGTCCACATGACATGAGATACAATTTAACTTACAATTGGAACATTATCGGCGACTATAGTAATTGGAACCAAATTTCGATTATTAAAATGATTATGAAATACAATTTACATTTTGTTTTATAGCTTTAATAATTCCAGTTCCACCGACCATGGTCAGCTTTTTGCCTAATATTTACATTATGTAGCGCTTATCGAATATTTGTCACTCTAATATAAAACAAAAGTATATGGCCAATTAAAAAAGCTATTTTTCAAGTTTTCGGCTTTTTTCTAATACAAGAAAACGCATAGGGCTAGCAGGAACGCTTTTGTTTGCAGGTAAAAAATGAATAATTGAACAATAATGTATTTTGAAATAATAGAAATCAAATTATTAAGTTAAGAGTGAGTAGCACGAATTGTCTTCCGAAATATAAACAAGAACTATCTTTGAAAAAAGATGATCGGCGCGATTTTCAGTATATGAAAGTAATGGGTAACTATATTTCTTAGTACAGATTCCTGTGAAGTTTTATCTCTATGCATTAAGAAGGCGCCAAATGTCACAGGGTGAGCAAAATGTACACCCTGACCGGGACGCGAACCTGTGACCCTTCGCTTACAGGGCGTATGCTCTTCCGACTGTGCTAACCGGCCGCTTACACATTTCCTCCACAATTGTGATTAAGGTAGTGCACATTTTTGTTAGTGGGTGGGGTGCATGTTCTATTATTTTTCATTTCTAATTTTTTAATTTTTTAACTTTTTAATTCTATTTGGGATACCATAATGTTGTAATAGAATTACACTAGTAGTTCATGTAAAGAAAAGTTGAAATTAATGACTTATAATGAAGAACGGATACATTTGACATGTTATCTTGCTCGTTGACGAACAAAGACTGTGTGACAGATGCAGTGGAAATAAAGGAACTAAAACATAGTTAACACCACTGTCAACAAACTCTTGTGTCATTTTTCTGTATCAAATATACTTTGAAAAATATCTGTAAAAACATGAAGGGTGTCTTACAGTAAATCTCTGAATGTTTTATTTCTTTTAAATGGCTTGGTAAACAGACATTTTTACAATAAGGGTATGTTGAAAATGGAGTAAAATATGTTTTAGTTCCTTATTTCCACTGATTCTGTCACACAATCTTTGTTCGTCAATGAGCAAGAAAGTGTTCCAAAATGTGCCCGTTCTTCGTAATAATTCACTTATTTATAGTTTTCTTTACATAATTTATTAGTGTCAGATTACTACAATATTATGGCATCCTAACCAAATAAAACATATTTTATATAAAAGGAAAAAAGGAAAAAGGAAAAAAACATGCACCTCGCCCACTAAGGAAAACAGTGCGCTACCTTACCTTATCAAATATGTTACTCGAAATATTGACCGTTATTCACTGTACACTCAAAATTAACATAAGTTTGGAGTACTGTTAAGTTAGGATAATGTGACAGTAAGGTAACCGATATATGTGTACACAAAAGTTTACAAGCATTGCGTAAACAGGTAGAGCATGCATATAGAAAAGGGTTATAGGCTTTTAAATATATACTGAAAGGCAGGGTTACAATATATGCAACAATTTTTAATGCTTTGCCTAAAATTATGAAAACCGGTCAGAAGACTGTCTTGGTCACTTGTCACTCAAACCGGTGCCCAAAGTGACTCAACCGTGCATTGCACCATGCAACATAGAGAAAGTGATAAAAAGCAAAAAACGGAATAATGATGACAAGTTAAAAAATCTGGTCATACCGATTGATACTCTTGAGTTATACACATCGATTTCCGCTATTTACATTTAATTTGAAGATCTTATAATCATGGTACGGCTGACAGAAGTTCAGAGGGGTCTGGCAATTTCATTGCTACTGCAAGGTCAGAGGCAACAACCGGTTGCTATATGCAGTTCAGTGTGAATGTTTCCACCATAAAACGTTTTGTCCGTCGTTTAAGAGGGGGGAGGGGGAGGGGGAGGGGGGTACCCTCAAATGCTCAAATGTTCTTCATTTACTAATGAGTTATTGGTCAAATCTAATGACATTTTGATAATTTGTTGATTAAAGGTGGGTTTTTATGCCCCCGAAGGATGGCATATTAAAATCGCACCGTCCATCCGTCCGTCGGTCCGTCTGTGCGTCCCCACTTACAAATTCGTGTCCGGACTGTAACTCTGTCATGCATTGAAGGATTTTAAAATAACTTGGCACACATGTCTAGCACATCAAGACGACGTGTCGTGTGCAAGACCGACATCCCTACCTCAAAGGTCAAGGTCACACTTGGAGTATGAAGGTTATGGAATCCTCTATATATGCACACATTCGTGTCCGGACTGTAACTTTGTCATGCATTGAAGGATTTTAAAATAACTTGGCACACATGTCTAGCACATCAAGACGACGTGTCGCGTGCAAGACCCACATCCCTACCTCAAAGGTCAAGGTCACACTTGGAGTATGAAGGTTATGGAATCCTCTATATATGCACACATTCGTGTCCGGACTGTAACTTTGTCATGCATTGAAGGATTTGAAAAATAATTTGGCACAAATGTCTAGCACATCAAGACAACGTGTCGCGTGCAAGATCCACGTCCCTAGCTCAAAGGTCAAGGTCATACTTTGAGTTTGAAGGTAATGGATTATTCTATATATGCATATATGCACACATTCGTGTCCGGACTGTAACTTTGTCATGCATTGAAGGATTTTAAAATAACTTGGCACAAATGTCTAGCACATCAAGACAATGTGTCGCGTGCAAGACCCACGTCCCTAGCTCATAGGTCAAGGTCACACTTAGAGTTTGAAGGTAATGGATTCCTCTATATATGAATATATGCACACATTCGTGTCCGGACTGTAACTTTGTCATGCATTGAAGGATTTTAAAATAACTTGGCACAAATGTCTAGCACATCAAGACGACGTGTTGTGTGCAAGACCCACATCCCTACCACAAAGGTCAAGGTCACACTTAGAGTTTATAGGTAATGGAATCCTGTATAAGCAATTTTTTAAGCACGTTTCTAAGCAATTACACATATTCTGACGCCATATTTGCCCTGATGAGCAGGAAAGCGAAACCGGTTGGCAAATAATAATTTAATTATCTCATGGACTGTGTTTTTATCTTTTAATATATTTAACTTTTTTCCGGCACATGTTTTTGAATTGTTCACGTATATATATGCCTTTTCCGGCATTTAAAGGGTTTTAAACCTTAGGACTATATATATATAACAACAGGGGGCAGTGGAAGTACTGCATGTTGCCACGTTTCTGGCGTGTCTGGACTTACAAACTTAGTGAAACTGGTGCATTTAAAAAGGAAAGTAGACGTTCCAAAGGAACCTCTTTGAAGGCATTAATAGCGAATAATCTCAAATACATTTCTTTACCATTTAAACTGACCATCTTTGAATTTACATTAACGTCACGGTTTGAACGTTTGATTGTTTCCATTTATATGTATGCTATTGGTAGCAGGTCAAAAACTCTTTCGAAGGTTTGTTGTTTTCAAACGGAATCAGCCGCTCATGTAAAAGTCATACAACATTTTTCTATGCTAATCACGGCATGACAGAGGACTCCTTTCAACATCCTGCAAAATTTCAATTCCAGTTGCAGAGGTAGGCAGGTTTGTTGGAGGACTAGAAATAGATGTTCTAAAAACTCTCATCAAACATCTTAAGCACTTTATGTACTGCCTCATTGTATGTTTTTTTTATGAAAAAGTGTATAAGTGCGATGTTTGTTGTACCAACATTGAGGCCAGAATCAAAATTACAAAGAGTATGAAGAACATCTTTTTGATATCAGAGGTCGAGACAGAAACCAGCGTACCAAAGCACTGTCAGTATGTGTGATACCAATTATTCAGGTGACTTTAAAGCTTTGTTTAACACTGTTCGATTTGCAGCAAACAGGTAACATCCCACAATCAATGCCTTGATGACGCAAGGTTAAGTGTGAGAGGAAGAGAGAACTCCTGTAGATAGTCGTCCCAAAATCTAAACAAAGGAGAGGTAGGTCATGCTGATCTGAATTTAGCACTAATAGGGAGAAGAGAACTTTCAATTTCTTCTACCATTTCTAGCTTCCCGCTAAATTGAGTACCTCATCAGTAATCAATATTGAACGCATAGCTATATTAAAATCTCTCCTACACAAAATATGTTCTGCTGTCAATCTTGCAATAAACACCAGAATCTATCATATGGAACATAAGCTGGATACCTCCTTCGAGAAATAAAACTCCTTCAAATTCAGTAGGTCTGGCCCAAACAATTGCAAGGGCTTTGGTTAGCAACCACATGTCAGATACAATTGGGCAGACAGACTGACTTCTGACTTAATGAATTCATTTGCACTTAGTGCACTTTAAAAACTTTTTGTTACGCTTAATGACATTTGAAAGACGTGTAGTTTAAATGTTGTTCAATATTTCATATACTAAGTTCGGTTTGGTTTTAAGTTTACCGCCCGTTTTTCAACAGTATTTCAGTCAAAAGCAGGCAGGTAATTTACCTAACCATTTTGCATTGGAAGGACCAGAACTAGACACCTATCCTCCGTAATAACTGACAACATTCTTACATAAAGAGTCATGGTTGGTAGTGGGGTTTGAACCCATGACCTTCTATCAGTGAGAGGTTTGTGAGTACAAGTCAGCAATCTCAGCCACTTAGTCACGGAGGCAGATACTTAGTATATACTAAATTTTACTTAGAGTGTACCCGTCATTCATGATTAATATGTCTACAATTATCTGTGTTTTACATTGTTTACATGTTTAACATTTGAATATTCCCACTTCTAAACTTGAACAGGTAATATGGTTAAATGTTTCTCATCAATTTTGTGCTATCTATAGTTCTATTTATTTCCACATTTTATAAAGCAATCAGAAAATGTTGCTAAAACAATTATATGAAGAAACAGTATGAAAAATGAAGATGAAATAAGTACCAGTTTTCATCGTTTCGACTGTTCAGCTATTCTTTGTGTAATAAGGGTATAATGGTGTTTGCTTCCAAAACCCGACCTTGTTATTAAAAATTGTTGTTTTCAGTAAAAAGTATTAATCATATTTGAGGTCAAATGAATGAATATGTCTTTTTAAAAACAGTTATGCATATAATCTGGTAAAGGATATATCAATATCAGAAAAGTTCACTCCAAGAGCTCAGTACCCTTATTTGTGTCTAAATGGCGGCCATTTTGGAAGCCATCTTTGATCCTATAAATGATCCGCACATTAAAATTTGCTAAATAGTACATATAAGCTGGAAACTATCCATTTGAAGTACAAAATATTGAAGGTAAAATTAATATTTTTTTCAAATAAACAATGTATACTTTGAGCGAAAATACATATTAAATTACCCCACCCACTTTTAATTGCTGTGCATTCAAATTTTGTTCTCTTTTTTACTGCTGTTATGTAATCATTTTGAGTAGCCATCAGTAAAATGTTATTTCTTGTCACATAAGTGTGTCAAATTGGTAAAAAAATGAACTGCTGTTAAAATATACCACTTAAAACCCAAAAATTGTTTATGCGATTACATTGAAATCTTTCCACACTGAGTTAAGTTTTAAAACAGTAAACTGTGAATGTATTTCAGTCAAATCATGAAAATAAGGGATGCTCCTGACAGATGTTTTTAATATCTTTACACTAAAATATATTCTTTTCACAGCAAAACAGAGTGAATCTTAAGACCAGTAGCCAATATCTCACGGTGTCTGTGTATTTGATTCTCAGGGAGAATGCATCATTGAGTTTTCAACTGTAAGTAAGGTATTTGTTACTCTAACATATATTTGCACCTATAACCAACAAAATTAAAACAACAGAAAAACTGAACGCATGCTTATAAGAAACATACCCATATAGACACCGGTTGAAGTTCCCTGAATGTGTTTCCTTGTGATCCCTGCGTCTTCCAGTGCCATATGTGTACATTCGAGTACAAGTCTTTGCTGTGGTTCGACATTAGCTGCCTCATTGTCACTCACGCCGAAGAATTTGTTGTCCCATTCATCATGTCTAATGATAGATAATGAGGGGAAATGTTATCATGATTGAAATGAGCAAGTAACGACATACATGTACACATCTTGATAATAATTGTCATTCACTGCGGGATTTCATGACAAGCCTTACGTATCTACTGTGAATAATAATTCTGGATGGTGGTATATAAGACAAATACAATTTTGCTGTTTTCGTGTAGTTTGTTTCTTATTCTAATAATTTTCATGGGATAAACCAATACATTCGTTATCAGAATGATAACTTAGCATAACTGCGTTGTATTATTTTGGGATTATTTGCTTAATTTTCATCTTCAAAATTTGCAAAAAAAACTATTGACAATCTTTGGGAGCAGGTTAAGATAATGTAATACTCGTACATGTGCTTGCAATGTAAAAAACTGCCAAAGCCGAATAGTTCAAGCAAAAGTATTTACCCGTTTATAAAACCAGCTTTCTTTACATAGGTTTTCCCTGCTTCGTCTCTATTGTCACTATAAAATGCATCATTGTTCCATCGGTCCTTAGGTACCTCTACAATATGATTCTCGCTGTTTACCAGAACTCTCCAAAACTCGTCAATATTATCCGCTCCAGGAACTCGACATCCTATGCCAATTATTGCAATGTCATCCATTCCATGTGATAAGAACTAAAACACATGCATTATAGGTGTCATCAGTTGGCTACAATGCACATATAAAGTATTTAACAATTTATTTATCTTTCTGTTGACTGGTACCCGGCGTGGAGCATGGACCCGATATACTGATACAATGTATACTAAAACAAAACAATAATTTTAAAAAATCATTTTGATTTCATTTTAAACATATGTTACAGAAAACTAACTAAAGATATCTATTAGTATGTTCTAGTTTTTTTTCATTTAGTTAACGCGTAATACTCAAAAGATGCGCAAGCTCAACTCTGAGTTTATTGGCTCGCATGTTATAGAATAATTATTTTTTCGTTGAACAAGACCAAGTTTTTGAAAATCGAACTGAAAGTGTGAACACCCGACCTTCTAGAATAAGGCCAGTGTATATATACGTGAATATCAAACCCAGGAGTACTATACCTTTACTTCTATATGTCTATAGTGAAAAAAGGGTTTCATTATAATTTTGTTTAAATAAATCAGTATACAGTAAACTCCGCTTATAACGAACTCCTCGGGACCTATCAAACGTGTTCCTTATATCCGGAGTTCCTTATATCCGTAAATCGAACAAGTTCCTTATACACGATGTATATGTTTCGAACTAGAATATATATCGAACAAGTTTTATTATAGTCAAATGCAATAAAACCCGAACCATCAACTTATAGTTGCTTTTGATTTTCCTACCTCCTTTAGAAGAGTTATAAAGATTTATAACTGGTATCCTTTTCTATATCCTTTTCTATATCCATAAACCTATGCTAAATAATTACAAGGATTAATAAAACATAAAACAGACGGTTCATATTTTAATTGGCAATACTTAAACAAATACAATTGAAGAAAGCTGATTTTCGCTCACTTGCCATAACTTAAGGTATTTTTCCCAATATGGGATTTCATCCCGTCTGCATGCTTTTAAAGAAAGGCTCACATTTATTTACGTAAAATATTATCACTTAAATATCGTACTTAGCAATTATATTTGTATTCACATTTAACTAGTTTACCAAAAGGTTACACAATCATGTGTAATGATTTACCTTTATGAATAGTAGCTACAAGTGCGCTATGAAAAATACAACGCAGACGGCAAAAGAAAAATGCAAAATCAACAGATTTTTTTTAACTCTTCGGAACATATTTGCAGTTCGATATATACAATTACTTTACTGAACATTTTTCATTGTTGGGCCAGAAAATATTGTTCCTTATATCCGAAGTTTCCTTATAACCGGAGTACGATATAACCGTATATTTTTACATTAAACAAAGACGGGAAAAAATCGGGCCAAAAAACTGTTCGTTATATCCGAAGTTACGTTATATCCGGAGTCGATATATACGGAGTTTACTGTATGGGGTCCATGCCCCACGCCGGGTACCTGTGTTTCTGTTTACTATATAGTTTCCCCAATCAAACGGATATATTTATTAACAATGTCATTAAAATAAAATTGAACCTTTAACTACTTTCTTTAAGCTCTCAAGGAAAGAAATATTTTCTTTTTTGTCATAAATTTCTTAGCTAGGAAGTTATCTGTTTCAACCGGACAATCATCTTTTTAGCATTAAGCGTTAATTACATGAAAAAACTAGAACATACTAGATATTTTAATTAGTTTTTCTGTAACATATGCTTAAAATGAAAAAATATCCTACTCGTGTAAATGGTTAACAGTAAAATGTATAACCTTTTAAGTGTTGAATTTTTAAATTAATTAAAATCTGACCTTGCACTGATTTCGTACACCTTCAACTAAAATTCCATGATTTGAACATGAGGTTTATCTACGTAAACTCCGCCTCCTGAACTACCATAATCCCTGATAACCAATGACTGTTTTGCACGTGTTGTTTTACCAAGATTTGCTCAAGAGAAATGTTACTTCTGATAAGTTGTCAAGTTTATCAGCGATCAATGTACAGTTAAACTTCGTTCGCTCGAACTCGAAGGGACCGTCGATTTTAGTTCGAGGGATCGGTAGTTCGAGCCATCGAGGTTCACCATTCATGGGTTGTTATTATGTAGAAACTTGAATATGATACGCATTTTAACCCATGTTTCCCAACATTAGTGCATATTATACACTAAGCTTGAACCTCAGACAATTTGTCCCAGCATAAAAAAATTGTTAAATCGACGAAATTCAGTTAAATTATTGCATTTGTTTTGACTACCTCCTTTTTGAAGAGCACTAAGCTGGTGGGTCTAAAAGTCGATATCCGATTCCGGTATACCTGACTTTCTTAAAACGAAAAACATTTCAAAACGTTTTATATCATTGGAAAGCTCATACAACACATACTTTATTCACTATAATTTCCAATTTTAGTTACAATAAAAGTTGATAAAATCTCTAACACATAACTTGCACTATTTTTCTTAATGTTTTAACGGCAACATGTCGTTCTGAAAAATCCGTCACTTATTAAATATTCTATCATTTTCGTGGAAAAAACCTTAAAGTTTTGCCAACTACTACTAATGTTTATCAACATTGTAAAAGAAATTTAGATTACCTTTAATTGTTCCATTTACCGAGGTGTTAAAAACATGCGCCGTTTAACAACGCCCTGATCAAAAGTACAATTGGTTGCCCGATAATTGAGACTGTCACCTTTTATTGTTCGAGCAAAAGGATGTAAATGACAATGAAATTGATCTGAAGGGACCGCCAGACAGGTTCGAGAGATCGAGAGATCGGTGTTCGAGGTTTCGGAGGTGGAACAATATGGTTTATATAGAGATTTTGCCGGGACCGTCGGCCGAGTTCGAGCGATCGGTTGTATTCGAGCGAATGAAGTTCGAGCGAACGAAGTTTAACTGTACTTCATTGGACACATCTATGTATTTTATTTATTTGTCACGGAATGGTGCCACTGCAGTGAGAGCTAAACAAACTGGGAGTGACTTTAATTCAATTCATACTTTCTTTCCGCTTGATGAATTTAATCTAAACTTCATTTAATTCAATCTGTCTCCGTTCCGAGTAACTAGTCGTTCTAAGAAGCCATATGTTTTCTTTATTTTCGTTGACGTAATCTGTTGTATTGATATTTGTGCATCTAAAATACGTTATTTGTACATTGATATGGATTTTTAAAATCCGCTTAATAATATTACACTACTGACCTAAGAAGGCGAGTGTAAAATAGAAACATGATTAGGACATGACGAAAATACTTTAAAATGATAGACAAGTATTTCTATCTGGTTACATTTAAATGATTAAGTTCAATTTTTACAAATATTATATCACTTGCGTGTCGTAAAGTTTAGATAAATAAAGAACTAGTTGGAACTAAAGAATAACTTCTAGTCTTCTCAACTAAATGAGTACATGCAATTTTAAAACATACCAGCAAATAAGATAAATCTTAAAGTACAATTTAACAAAACAATCGAGAAAATGGATTTTAAAGAGATAATAAAATCAGCTTTTGGATTGTTAGCGTTTCATATTGCCTCACATCCATGGAAAGTTTGCTTTATAACTTTTCTACTGAATGGCTTACTTGGTCTGGGCATGTTAAATCTCCCAAGGAGAAACCTCCGCTGTAATGACATAGAAGAAGTCTACATGCCAAGGAACCCACCGACACTGGCAACGGAGAAAGAGCTTCTCAAGTTGTTTCCAGACCACAGCGGAACAAAGTTTTACACCCACCAAGTCGTGAAGCAACTAATATTTGCAGAACTTATTGTTTGGAGATGCGACAAGCATAATCTGATTAATAACACATTTTATGACGATTTAACTATGTTGATTAGAGATATTAAAAACAATTATGTTCTTTCTTCGCATGGCTATAATGCAAGTTACATAGACATCTGTGCACGGAGAAATGACAAATGCGTTATCAATGGGGAAGAAATTATCGAACAATTGTTTGAGTGTACAGACGGACTATTGCCAATTGAAAAAATTAAACCTGGTAATTTTACCGTTCTAGAAGACCCACTCTTTCAGCTTGACGATTTTAAAATAGTGAACAATACGGTAATTGGTGCCACCTATGTCAAACTTCGTTTCAACCTTCGCCAAGACACGTCCGAATTTAGGCAAGACGCTCAACGTTGGATGGGCAATTTTATAAATCGAATGAAAGAAATATCAGACAAATGGTTTTCAAGAGGCTTCTGTTTCACATTTTCACATCCCCTATCTTATCTGGAGGAACTTGACAATGACACGTACCCCGATATTCCTTACTTTTCATTTATGTTTACTATCTACTTTTTCTATATCGGATTTGTCATGTCTGGAGGAAATATACTGACAAAAAGAGTCAACATTGGGAGAATGGGTATTCTCGTTACTCCAACCAGTGTTCTTGGTGCATGGGGTCTGCTGATGGCTTGTGAGATCAAGTTTACCAATGCAATAGGGATCGCTCCATTATTTATTGTAGGTATGTATATTGGTATATTATATATCTTTTGTATGAGTCAGTTTTGTTGTATTTTAGATAAAGTGTTAACTCAGAATTACGAACTTTATATAAAATCTAAATAAACTTGCAACTTTCAGATCATCAGATAATTAACACGATGGTAACATTGTCCCATCTCTCTGACGTGAATGACGAAAAAGACGCAAGAAAACGTGTTGTCCATGCTGTTAAGATGTCAGCAATTCCTATAACCACGACAACGTTATGTCATGTTGTCCCTTTTGCGTTGGCCATCATTTCTAGGTATTACGCATTGGAACTTATTGGGATTTACATAGGTAAGATCGACTTTAAGTTTCAAAGTAATATTTGACACGTGGTTATAGTGTAAGTTACTTAGACATTTGTGCAAGGAGAAATGACAAGTGTGTTATTAACGGGGAGGAAATCATTGAAGATATTGTTTGAGTGTAAAGACGGACTATTGCCACTTAAAAAATTTAGATCTGACAATTTTACTGTTCTAGAGGACCCACTCCTAAGGCTCGTATTCTAAGTCAGAACTCAAACTCATGCTCCACTTCAACTCGATGGAGGAAGGCTCAAGGAAAGCTCGAGGAACACTCAAGTGAGTTGCCGTCAAGTATAGAATCAGTATTCATATTCGGCACTCAACCTTGACTTTGTGGAGTATCCTCGAAGTTGACATCTACTACATGCATTAAGTTGGCAGTTGTTGAAAAATGGCAAAGCGTAGTTTTTCACAGACTTGGAAATAAAAATGAATTAAAAGAACAATCATTACTAGAGTAGACAAAGTGTAGATCATGAACAGATTGCAAAAGCAAACATCATGACCACCACTGGACAGACTGCACAAGGTGTAAATCATGACCAGACTGCACAAAGTGCAGATAATGACCACACTGGACAAGGTGTACATCATGACCATACTGGACAAAGTGCAGATAATGACCAGACATCGCAAAGTGTACATTATGACAAGACTGGAGACTGCTTCAAGTGCATATCATTACCATACTG
This sequence comes from Saxidomus purpurata, assembly GCA_022818135.1. Lineage (NCBI taxonomy): Eukaryota > Metazoa > Mollusca > Bivalvia > Venerida > Veneridae > Saxidomus > Saxidomus purpurata. Next base: position 70,986 of record JAFMSR010000127.1, on the reverse strand, counting down.
GACAAGGTGTAGAACATGACCAGACTGCACAAGGGGATAGAATAGATAAGGTGTAGATCATGACCAGACTGAAGAAAGTACAGAGCAAAACCACACTGCACAAGTTGTACATCATGACCAGATGGCACAAGGTGTAGATCATGACCAGATGACACAAGTTGTAGATCATGACCAGATGGCGCAAGTTGTAGATCATGAACAGATGACACAAGGTGTAGATCATGACCAGATGGCACAAGGTGTAGATCATGACCAGATGGCACAAACTTAAGATCAGGACCAGATGGCACAAAGTGTTGATCATGACCAGATGGCACAAAGTGTAGATCATGACCAGATTGCACAAGGTGTAGATCATGACCAGATGGCACAACGTGTAGATCATGACCAGATGGCACAAGGTGTAGATCATGTCCAGATGGCACAAGTTGTAGATCATGACCAGATGACACAAGGTGTAGATCGCAACAAGACTGCACAAAGTGCAGAACATGATCACAGCGAACAAGGTGTACATCATCACTGGACTGGACAAAGTGCAGCATTGACCATAATGAACAAGGGGTAGATCATTACTAGACTGCACAATTGGTAGATCATGACCAGACGTGGCAACGTGTAGATGACTTAGCTGCACAAGGGGAGGATCATGACTTGTCGTCATATTGTGAAGATCATGAGTTGACTGCACAAGGGGAATATCCTGACCAGACTGGACAAAGCGCAATTCACGACCAGACTGCACAGGAGGAAGATCATGACCAGACCTGGCAACCTCTAGATCATGACTTAGCTGCACAAAGGGAAGGTCATAACTTCACTTCACATGATGCAGATCATGACCGGACTGGAAAGGTGTAGATCTTGACCAGACTGCACACATAACAGATGAGGACCAGACAGCACAAAGTGTATATAATTACTAGAGTGGACAAAGTGCAGATCATTACCAGACTCATCAAAGTGAAGATCATAACTAGAGTAGACAAAGTGCAGATCAAGACCAGACTTGACAAAGTGCAGATCATTACTTGAGTGGACAAAGAACAGATCATGTGTTTATTTATAGATTGCACAAGTTGTAGATCATGACCAAATGGCACAAAGTGTACATCATGACCAGATGACACAAAGAGTAGATCTTGACTTGACTTCAAGTGGTGCAGATCATGATCAGACTGGACAAGGGGAAGATCATGACCAGACGAGCCAAGGTGTAGATCATGACTAGACTGCACAAGGGGTAGATCATAACCAGATGACACAAAGTGTAGATCATGACCAGATGACACAAAGTGTAGATCAAGACTTGACTTCAAGTGGTGTTGATCATGATCAGACTAGACAAGGGAAAGATCATGAACAGATGAGCCAAAGTGTAGATCATGACTACACTACACAAGGGGAAGATCATGACCAAATGGCACGAAGTGTAGATCATGACCAGATGACACAAAACGTAGATCATGACTTGACTTCAAATTGTGTTGATCATGATCAGACTAGACAAGGGAAAGATCATGAACAGATGAGCCAAAGTGCAGATCATGAATAGACTGCACAAGGGGTAGATCATGACCTGATTGCACAAAGTGTATTACATGACCAGATGGCATTAAGTGTAAAGTATGACCAGATGGCACAAGTGTAGATCATGACAAGATTGCACAAAGTGTAAATCGTGACAAGATGACACAAAGTGTAGATCATGAAGAGGCGGCAAAAAGTTTATATCATTAGCTGATGGCACAAAGTGTATATCATGACAAGATTGCACTAATTGGAGATCATGACCAGAGCACAGAAAGTGTACATCATGGCCTCTTGGTACAAAGTGTAGATAATGACCGGAAGACACAAAGAGTAGATCACGACCAGACTGCGTAAGGTGTAGATCTTGACCAGATGGCACAAGGAGTAGATCTTGACTAGACTGCACAAGGGATAGATCATGCCCATACTGCACAAGGTGTAGGTCATGACCAGATGGCACAAAATGTAGATCTTGACCAGATATAAAAAAATGCAGAATATTACTAAAGTGTACAAAATGTAGATCATGACTAGACTGGAAAAAGTGCAGATCATGACCAGACGGCATAAAGTGTAGATTATGACTACACGGCACAAAGTGTAGATCTTCACAACACTGGTCAAATTGGAGACTATGAATAGACTGCACAAAGGGAAAATCATGACCAGACTGGACAAGGTGTAGGTCATGACTTGACTAAACATGGCACAGATCATGACTAAACTGCACAAGGGGAAGATCATGAGTCCACTTCACATGGTGTAGATCATGACCATACTGGACAAAGTGCAGATCATGAACAGATAGCACAAGGTGTAGATCATGATCGGACTGTACAAAGTTCAGATCATGACCGGACTGTACAAACTTCAGATCATGACTGGTTTGCATAGAGTGTAGAATATGACTACACGGCACAAAGTGAAGATCTTGACAAGACTGGACAAAGTGTAGATCATGACTAGACTGGTCAAATAGTAGATTATGAATAGACTGCACAAAGAGAAGTTCATTACCAGACTGGCAACAGTTAATAAAACGATTATTCACTGTATTATACAGTATTGTATTGTTATTTTCATAGATTTTACTCTTCAAGGGAGGTAAATTCAGTGTTATAAGCAATATCTTTGATATGTGTTATTCCCCATAATGGCATTGATGTTCATGGTGTAGGGTAATGTAGATTGCCTTGGTAGATCACTGATACTTTTATTATTACAGACGTTCCTGGAGTTTGCAAGTACTTTTGAGGCAGTTTATGCGTCACATTTTACAGTGTTTTTGTATTCCTGTTGCTTTAAAAAAAATTGTATTTCTTGCACAGAAAAGGATGCTTTATTTGAGAGAAGAACCTTCATGTGTTTTTTTCCAGTTCTTACCAAAATACCGTTATTATACGGGTGAAGAAGACACAAGGTCGCCACGGAATAAGGAGCAGTTTCATCAGCTGTTTTTATTCACTGCAGCACACAGGTATGAGCATATTTACGCTCGGAGCAGTACCCAAATAAGCAGCTTATTTAAATGAGGCACTTAGGTTAGACACTTGTAGTGTCAAGTATACAAATATATAGAGTTTTATAAGTAGTGATATCCGTGGATGTGGATACTGAGTCTCAGTATCATCATTGGCTAGGCTTTTCAAAACATCATCCAACGCTTTTTGGTTCGAGGATAGAAGCCATCCTGTTATATGTAGTTTCACTTCTCATAAGTATGCTGTACTAAGTAGTGTTTGGTACAAAAAGGAAGCTGTTTCTGAGAAAGATAGTGAGGGAATAGACCCTAAAACTGGCATCACTTGAAAATGTCACGTTCTTTTGAAGCTGATCTCTGAGAATTTAAAAATATAATAGACTGTCTTAAAATTGTGTGTATTGAGTGGTCGGATAATTTGTCATAAAGGGGCAATTTCTTCTGGCCAAATCCTCAAACCAGGTGATCCAAACTCATTTGTGGTCATAATTTAAATTATGCAATGTAAAACTGTCAAATTCTATGCAAATTATACCTTAAATAAAAGACTATAACTATATCAAGTATTTGTGATGTAAGTTGGAAACTATCCACAATTACTTAAACCTATAGATATAAGTAAACTTTTGGATGACAGAGATGTGATAAATGGTTTATTGGGCAAAGAAGATCTCAAATAGTAGGTGAAAGTAATGATAAGTAATAGTAAGTGTCTATCTTGTTTTCGTTTTTGGTGTCTGTAAGGCTGCGACAGGCAATTGTTCAGTCTCTACATCATCAAAATACGTGTACAGTTTCTGTTATGGTGATCATTTTTTCTTTTGTCAGCACAATGAGAAAAGGATATAAATAAATGATGTATATAAATAAAGAATTGTATTACAATGTTTGTGAATATCTAAGCCTAATTTAGAAACAAATATTTTAGTGCTTTCCGCGTACTAGAACATTATTGTGCAGAGAAAATTAATGAAAGATATACGGTAGACAAACACTACAGCTAGCAAAGTCATTGTCGAAACATATACTTTACGAAGCTGTTTCTGAAAAAGATGATAAGGAACTGGAGCCTTATTTAAACAAGGTTGTCATAGACAATGGCGGTGGTCGAGTGGTTAACGCTTTGGACTATCAATCCGGAAGTCCCCGGTTCGAATCCTGGCTGGGGCACTGGAAATTTCAGAAACGCTTTACAGTATTTCCAACTCATCTAGAGATGAACTGGTTAGAAACCCAGAGGTAGTCTAACGTGTTATCAGTGCTATACACCAGACACTTAAAAGAACCAAGGATTCTATTGGTAATAGAACTAGGGTTTGGTACCCGGACTCCCTTCTATCTACAGCTGTCTCTTCAACCTGCACCTGTCAGGAGTCTTGGAAAGTTCACCCGGGGAGAAATATTCAACACTTAAAAGGTTTCAAACTATGTTTTAAGCTCTTGTGTTCTATTCATTCCACATAATACGATTCCACAGTGAGGCATTAGCGCAGTTGTAGCACTTATGTCTTTGTATTTGAGGGTTCTGGATTTGATCTCTACCACTGATTTGGTAGTGTCCTGAGACAAGACACGTTAACTCACATTTCTTCCTTCTCTCTCTCTCTCTCTCCGTGGTTGATTCTTCATTCATGAGTCTCAAACAATTAATATAAAATGTAAAAAAAACGTGTTTCGCAATCGACAATAAATAAATTAGCATTAACATTGTATTCTAAAATCTCTCTGGGGACTTCTGGACGAACACTGAGGATTGGATCACCTATGGAATAAGTGTTTCTTTAACATTTTGTGGCACTATTTACAAACATTTTTAGACTACATACATGTATCTGGCTAGCTTAATAGTACACGGTATGCCTAGTCTTTCATTAACTGTCCTTTCATACTTCCTGCGTCATAAAGCTTCAATACACAATTAAAGAGAACTGACACCGAAATATATTATCAACTTTATTAAACGTATCCTAATTTGTAAATCTTCTGTTAAACAGTATTTACAAATCTATAAAGTATTGAACATTTATTATCAGATATGTATCAGAAAAAGAAAAACGATCAGATTCAGCAATAACGCAACTTATATTTTATAAAAAACTTATAAAACACAATAGCATTTTAGTTGAAAATAAAATAAGCTCAGAGTACTTTTTTATTAGCCTTGGTTGGAGACTTTAATAGAAAGACAAAGAATTCAAGCGAGTACGAAGCAGAAAGCTCTGAGCTCAGTTTAAGAATCACAAGTAACTTTTAGCATGCACTTGAAAGGTGAAACAGCTTCTTAAATTATTATTTACAGAGTAAAAGAATATCAAACCCATGCATTATTTAAAAGCAAACTAGACATAAAGCAACTTAATTTCGCAAAACATTCATAAACTCACGTAGAATAAAATCATTTAATATACAGAACAATTTAAGGATACATTAATTTAAATCTACCCAAAGTCCGGTTTAGCCTCTTCCTGTTCTGTTTTCATAACCAGGCGGTCACATAACGGCTGATACATCACGCACGATAGTACACATGAATTCCAAACAATCATACCAAATAACTTTCGTCTCTAAAGCAAAACAAAATTAACTATCAAAATGTGAATGAATTAACATTATTGTATTAAACAAGTGACCAGCTGCAAATGGATGAGCTATTTCAAAATCATAAGAAAAAATGAAAACAAAGTTATAAATATCATAAAAATAAGTGTTACCGCCTTAAGACATACACACCAACAAGCGGAAAAAAGTTTTTTTGACATAGTCAAATAAGAAGTTTACATTTTTAGCTTGATACAGAGAAAATCAGTGGTATTACTACTCTTCTCAATTCACAAACAACTGATCAACATAATTGAAAATAGTAAAACGATTTTTAAAGTCCCATGATTACTATGGCTGTTACAATTACTCGTGCATATACGAGAAAAAAGCCTTATTGGAGAAAGTAACCGTTTTTTTGTACAAACAGAAACATTTCTAACGTTGGTTTTTAAATCGAAAATGCATTGCATTGAAAAAATATCGTACATTTTGTTTGATATTGCAAAGAATAGTAAACGCTTTATGACGCTTTTTACCCGACATAAATATAAAGAATGCATACATCTACATTGTTGTGAAATAGACATAACATTGTTCTATCATTAATCTATCAGTAAGTTCATTTGTCGCTACAGAGATAAACTTAAAGTGATAATGGAGCTAAAAAAGAAGCATGAGAACAAGTAAAACAATATGTAATCATGTAACAGAACATAGGTGGTTATATATAGCTCACTTGAACAAAGTAACTTAAATGTGTTAAAAGATGCAAACGCAAGTATAAAAAAGTACCAGTATAACCTTGAACGACCAGCAAACTATTTAATAGTATAAGTACAAAATTAACATGAATATCAACAAAATTGATGCAAGGATAAAACGTCCATATCGTCTATTTATGCATAACAGAATCCACCACAGTTAACTCCAACGCATGGCAACAAAGATGTAAAATCTCAATAGTGTACATTTTAAACATTCTATTAAAGTATTAAACATTTGTGGCGCTAAAATGATAAATTTCCACTAAGCATCACGTAAAGTGGAGTCCATAATCTAATTGAACCAATTGCAGAAAGTAGAAAACTCAATTACTTTCCTATCTAAAGATTCTGGCTCAACAACATGTACTTATTTACACACATTTCAGAATTTTTGTCATATACTGTGAACTAAATTACCAACCTTTGTAATAATATGACTTATTCGTGAACATTATTTAGAACTTCTGTTGATAACGTTTAGTGGAAGATTTACTAGAAATATTAAAAAAACAACAACAGGCTTTTAGAGTTTAAGCAATACCAAATGTATTAGTTACTTTTAAATCAAGGGCCCGTAACTCTGGACTAACAATAATGATCCCGTTCATAATCAAACACTGTGGTAAGTCTAATCAGCGTTCATTAAAACACCTCATAAGGTGTATACAATGTCAAATATAGTATTTATAAAGCAAGGACTTACTGATTTTATCTAGCCTATAATCAAACTTAAATTATATTGCCATACGAATTTTGTTTAAGTAAAGTTCTGATTACAAAACAAAATATTACTCCTTTATTTGTAAACAATATAAAATATAACAGTTTTGGATTCATCATGGGTAAGTACTCTTGGAATACAACTCGGACACAATTCAAGTCTGATAAAAAATGTAAGAGTATATAAAACATCCGGATAATTTTCAGAATGTCAATGTCAATATTTCAGTATCTTGTTTTCCGTTTGTGCTATGATAGTCTTTCACAAATGACACATCAATTCTTGTCGGTTAAAGTGCCTAATTTCCTTATCAACCTGTTTCAACATCGTTAACCAGTCTCTTGCTTGTTTGAGGGTCGGCGACTTGAATATGAAATCTCTAGTATTGGTTTTTACCAAAACATAGACCATTCCTGAAAACATAAAATTGTAATAGACTTTTTAAAACAAAATGCAATAATGTATACGCTACTAGTTCATATATAAATGAAATCGATTGCCACATGTTGCATATCTTGAATAATATAAATATCTTCATTTAGAATGAGTCCTTTGTAGTCTATTATAGATTATCAAAGTATGCAAAATATTTATAATGTAGTTTTTTCATTACATTTATCCTTTTACATTTCTTAAAAATCTTAAACCGACTAATATTTATTCACTGTTCAAAATCCTTAAGGGATTAGTTATAATACACAGTATAATTTCACTCACAGTCAACAATGAGATACGTGTATCTTGAACTCTTATGACAATAAAGACGTAAATTAAGATTTAACATTACCATTAATATTAAATTATTTTAAAGCATACCATTTGTCTTCTTGATTTCAACTTGTTTTATATCATCCCCATAAATGACCCTGCGTTTTCTACCTTTGCCCCAGGTCAATAGAACATCTCTAATGCTTTTCTCATGTATACTTTTCACAAGTGTCAGCTTTATAGAATGTTCCCAACCCTTTCTAGTTTGCTTAGTGAATTTTCCTGTAAAGAGACAAATACATTTAAACGATAGCAAAGTAACAAAACTGCATATTTGAAACAACATAGTAAATGCATCTACATATTTTTAGAACATGTATAAAAAGAAGAAATATTCCGATGGCTATTGTTGTCTTTACTAATTTAACTTAATATATGATTTTTCCTTAACACTGGATCTTTAAATTAAATATTTATTTAATGTATTACTTCTTCATATATTTAACTGATAGTCATAAGTGATTCATGAGTATCACAATACCTAACACGTTAAACTTTCATTTAACAACTACTGTAAACAATAGAAGTACAAATTTGAAATCAATACAGTAGATATCATCACCTGTATATATAATCTCTTGTTTGATTTCCAGACAACCTATCTTCGGCTGGCTGACTATACTAGCTCCATTGTCTTTTTTGAATGATTGGATGCTTTGCTCTGGAATCTTCTTCACTTCTCTGTCGAAATTCAGCCTGTCCTCCTCTATTGGACTAATGCCATCAAAGCTACTATTTCGCGTTAGACTAACGTTTCTAACACGATCTTGCCAATCAACAACATGGATATTTTCTTTCAGCAATGATTTTACTTCCTTGTGTGGATTTTGCACGAATGTCGTTATCATATGTAACATTTGATGAAGAATCTGTTCCGCGTCACTCTTTGCTATTGCTTTTCCATTATATCCGAACTGCAAGTTGACTTTATTTTGTTGTGTATCATACTCAACGAATAAAGCTGTTTCATATACGTGCCTCTTGTAATAAATATTGCCAATCCTTATTTCAACACCGTCTACTTTCAAATCGTTATTCACACTAGTCAAATTCTCCATGATAATAAAGTGACGACGTATGTGCTTCTTGAGGTCTTCTGACATCATCTCTTTCTGAATTAGTTCGTACGGGTATGCGCTGTGCTGTAGTATTTCGTTTAGTTGATGCGAACTTCTCCTCAGATACGTCGAAAACGAGCCCATATCCCGTAGATCGCCAATGACTGGTATGACATTCGAACATTTTTGTAAAACCGAATGTAGTTCTTGGACGTGACTCCTCATATCAACAATCGTCACTAAAGGTATTAAACTTTTTCCTATTTTTTTCGTGCAGAAGTATCATATAAATAGATATTATTAAATGATACAAAGAAATCCCTTTTGTGCTGATGAAACCCATCATTGTTTCAACTAACTCGGTTGGTAGTTGTAGCTCTGACTCCTCCCAGTATTTTTCTTCCAACTCATCGTTTACTTTAGCAGAAAATGTAAATGGTTCTATTTTCCTCTGGAAACATGTTTTCCAGTATTTCACCAGTTCTTTACTCTGTGGTATTATCGCACGTCGGACAGCTTCTGCAGAGTTGATATTTGTCTCCTTCGTAGGAAGTTGCTTTTGTTGAAAGTGACACCGGAATATATCAGCCATTTCACTTAACAAATTTGTTATTCCGGAGAGATCTGCTATAACAGCATGGACATACATGCGGACCCGCGTTATGTCTTTTCTGAAAGCCGCCATCACTTTGATTGGCAAATCTTTAGAAATGTTCATAGTTACTTTATACCTTTCGTCTTCTGAATTTGCTTCGCATATGCTGTTAAAATCTACATCTTCAATGCCCATATCAACATTATCGCTATGAAGAAGAGTTGGCTCATATTCACCTTTTTTTCAATCCTGTATATACGCCGAAGGTCAGTATTTATTCTAATCAGGTGATTAAATATAATTTTCATATCACTTTTCTGGATTTCAAGACCTTTTATTTCAAAGTCGACTTGACGCATATTATTTGAACTAAATGGATCTTTCACAAAATCATCAAGCAAGGTTTTTACCATAAAGGATATATCACCTGCTAGATATTCCTTTATTCTGTCATCTGATTGCTGTATTTCAGTATGCTGAGAATCCGATTTCTTCTGCATTCCTTTTAAAATGAAAGATGTCATTTTTCCGACTGTAGCTGACTCATCAAAAAGAGTTCCGATGGGAACTCTGACGCCAGTGACATCAAAAATAACATTGATAAAGCTCATGGCTGCCATGGAGTCAATACCAAGCACTAATATGTCCGTGTTTTCAGTCAGTTTATGTTCGTCGACTACATATGTCTCAACAATTTTTGACTTTACGAGTTCAAACACCATCTTATTTTGTTCAAATGGGTCTTTTCCATAAAATTCATTCATGTAATCATTTTTGGCAACCACATTTGACTTTTGAGCAGAGGTAGAATGTTTCTTCAAAATATTAGCAAATTTGTAAGGGTTCAATATAACAATTGGATTCTGTTGCATCTTTTGCCAGTCGAATTTTCCGTACATGGTTTGAGATTGACCTGTCATCAGCGACTCTATGAAACACTCCCTTATTTCTTCTTTGGTCAAATAATAAAAGCCTTGATTCGTTAAATTCTTTTCCACCTGCTCGTTTTCTGTTGCTATTCCAAGGGGTAATGCACTCCAATTAATACTTTGGCCACAAAGTCCAATGCTCTGACGATAATGAGCAAAAGAGTCCTGGAACGAATTTCCTGCCGCGTAATTGCATTGTCCTTGGTTTCCAAATATAGAAACGACAGAAGAGTGCATTATGAAAAAGTCCAGTTCAATGTTCTGTGTAACTTCGTGTAAATTCCATGTACCTAACACCTTTGGCAATAAAACCTTTTCTATGTCTTCTTCAGACATGTCCTTCAGAAATTTGTCACATGTTACTCCTCCTCCATGAAGTATTCCTCTGATAGTAGCAGCTCTGTCAAGGATACTGTGAAGTTTTTCCATACCATTCTTGAGATGTTTCACATCTGTTATATCTACCTGTACAGGTATGATTTTGCACGAGTATTTTCCCATAATTTGTTGAATTTCTTTCTCTATGTCGTTGGTAGGCCAGCGTCTTGAAAACGTGGCTATATACCTTGCGCCATGATTGGCCATACACTGAACAAGTTCCCATCCCAATCCTGTAAGGCCTCCTACAACAATATAACAACCGTTTGTTCTGAACAAGTTTTCTCTTGATACCATCAATGGAATATTTTCTTTTCCATTTCCATTTCCAAGCGATAGGACTGCATAGGGGAGTGAAAACATATCCGACTCCATTGATTCAGTAAGTTTTTCTTTCGCTTGCAATTGATTTATCTTGTTTCCAAATGATCTGAAGATACTGAAAATCTTTGGTACAATGTCTGTCAATACCAGTGGTGAAAACATATCCTCCGTCTTTAAAATTTGTAGTGTCAGGTTTTCATTCTTCATTTTCATCCGCATTTTCTGATTCTTTGAGATGAACCTTTCGATAGTTATTACACTTTGTAAAGCTGGAAACCTTTTTAAAATAGTATCTAACTGATCGCAAGATAGTTGTGTAAGTACAATGACGTTGCAAACGTCCGAATGTCTGTCTGGTACAGGTTTTGACAATCTACCATATGATTCAAACGCCAGCAAAGTTGTTGTTCTATAATAGAATATTTTTTTCATGAGCTGCAGCCAAAGTCTCGAATCATTGTCAACAATGCACGTAACTTTGTCGGACTGTTTGCAGGCGTCAATAATGTTCCAAAGGATAACTCCGACTGTAAACATACCTGGGGTATAAACTGGCAAAGTCGCCAAATTAAAGGTACATTTCACAGGAACCGAAACAACAGCAGACACACTTGCAGGGAAACAAAAACCTACTTCTTCCCTTTCAGTATTGCTTTTGTTGCTACACCGTTTGCTTCCTACGCCTTCGAGGCACAAAACGGGATATCCAGTTTCGTCTTCAGTGCAGCACTGTTCATCTTCTCTTCTTAATGACGTGAGAAAAATGGAAGAATCATGCAGACAAATCTTCTTCAAATGGAGTTGGCATTGCTCAGAGGTAGTTGTATTCATTGGCTCGTCCGAAGATTTAATGTCAAAAAACGGACGTAAAATAGCCGATGGTGATGATGTCTTAAGAACTATGTTTTCCGTCATTTCTAAGTTGATTTTTCGCCGAAGTGGTATAACATTTTCATATGACTCTATTACCTCACAGTAATAAATATTCCCGTCTTCTATCAAATATTCATTACAGTCTTTTGCAGGATTATCGAGGACTGTTTTCAATGCCTTAGTATTCTCTTCTGAAAACGTCATGTCAATAAGTTGAACATCTTTTGCAGCACCCTCGTTCATAGCAGACCGAGCCATACCCCATAATTCTGCTCCGCAAATGTTTGTTGTTTTTCGCAGACCAATAACGTTTTCGGTTACAACAAAAACAGGTACATTTGTCCTTGTTTCACGCAACAGTCCGAATAAACTGGAAAGATGTATAAAAGTCTTCTTTATACACTCAAACAGGATCGAGCCTTCTCTGCTTATCTTTTGAATATGATAGGAATGTGCAAAAATTACGGAATCAAATTTTTCTATCAGACTTGAAGATTGTCTGAATATGTCGCCGTTCTTTTCTATATCAAAACAGTACGGACCTTTCTCTGTGAAAGGCTTGAAAAGAGAAAAGAACCTTTCACAGCCAAAAACGGCAAGGTTTCTGCTTTTTAGTGATTTCTGTTGAGTCTGGCCAAAACCTTCAGGTATTTTTAATTCACGCCATTTAAGACAGTGTCTCAAGTTCTGTACATTTTCTGGTCCGTCTTTTACAGATTTCATATAAAAATCATAAACTTCTGCCAACACATGTCCATCCGGACAAAGCAGGAAAAAGTTGTAGTGGTTCCCAGATGGAGTTGATTTGACAAACTGAGAATATCCGAACATATTTCTCTGCGGGGGTCTGTTAATCAAAAATGAAGCAACTCCTTTTGGAAGAGCTGGTCCTTCAGTGCCTGTAGTTCCTAATATACCTGCAATTTGAAACAATCCATCTATAACGGATGGATGCATATGTGTTACTTTTCTTTGTCCAAGTACTGAGTCAGGTATTTTAAGTCCTACCACGCATTCAAAATCCGATGACCATGACTGTTCAATGAGACGAAGTGATTCTCCATATTGAAAGTGCAATTTGTCTAAGCATTCATAATTTTCTTCTTTTGTTCTGTGTGTTTTACACCTGCCTTTAATTCTTTGAACATTGAATTGTTTTCTTCCAAACTCCGTGCGAGGCACTATTTTCCCTTGGCAAAGACGTTTTGCATTTTGCTTGACGTGATACTGAACTTCATCTGGCGCTGTGGTTACCACTTCGACATCTACCTGGCAGTGCTTGTCGTTCTTAGGCATAAGTGTATGTATAAACTCTATGGAGATACTCATTTCTAACACATTCAATGAAGTTTTCTGATGCCCAATCTCAAAGGCTGCTTCTATGTACGTTGCTCCTGGTACAAGGACATTTCTGTACATGAAATGGTCGTATATAAATGGTGCTGCTTCTTTGTCTAAATGTAATTTAAAGTCTACTGTAGAATCACTACTTTGTCTAAGAAACATGTGTGAATCAGAGCGTTTTTCAATGCCCTTCAAAATCAATTGTTTTCGTTTTGGTATATGTAGAACCTTTGTTTTCTGAAAAACGTGCCTTGGGATAGGTACAATATGACCCTCAGTAGGCACAACCCCCTTCCAATTGATGTCAGCATCCAGTTCGAAAAGTTTGCTCAATGAAGCATAGAGAATTTCGCATTCTTTACGTGCATTCATTGAAGGAAGACTTATACCTTTCAGGTTTTTACCCAAGATGTTCTTCAAATGTGCCCGAAGGACTTGTCTTGGTCCTACTTCTACAAACACATTTGTAGCATTTTCATCTGTTGACCGAAGAATAGCATCCATAAACAGGACAGGTTTCCTAATGTTTTTCGCCCAATATTGTCCAGTTAGGAAATCCTTATCCTCTGCTAGCCTTCCGGTCACTGTCGACAAATGATCTATCATCCGTTTTCCTTTCTCAATTGGCTTCAGTTTATTCTCAATTTCACTGGAACATTCCTCCATGTGATGACTATGATAGGCACACTGTACATGAAGGGGTGTGATTATAATGCCGGCATTTGCGTTTTTATTCATGTCTTCTAAATCTGCCTTGAGATTGTCAACAGCACCAGCGTCACCCGAAACCGTACATGATACCGGACTGCTATAAACTGCTATAGCTACGCGGTGACTGTACTTTCGACAAAGAGATTCTAATGCACCAACAGCTATATTCCCAACTGCCATCATCCTGCCACCAGTAACTTTGGCTAATATCTCTGACCGATGGACAATTACATTGACAGCATCTTTCAAATGTAAAGACCCGGATGCAAACGCAGCAGCAACTTCTCCTACTGACTGCCCAACTATAGCTTGAGGGCAAATGCCAAAACTCTTCCAAAGTTCAAACAAAGCTACCTGAGTGCAAAAAATCGCTATATGATTAACAAATGGATCATCATAGTTATTGTCATCTTCAAACTTCTCAGCAATGCTCCAGCCAACAAGTGGTTTCAATATAGTATCAATGCTATTGACAGTATCCCTGAATACTGTCTGTGTGCTCATCATTTCTCTACACATACCTTTCCATGTCGTTCCAACTCCACAAAAGACAAATATTATTCGTATCTTTTTTGCTGTCTCAATCTCACCAATATGTTCAATCTTGTTTTTGGCTTGTTTTTTTATTTCTTCGGTATTTCTTCCAAACAGAAGTGTACGGTAAGTGAAATGATCTCGGTGGAAAATAGATGTAAATGATACATTATGCAGGGCCGAATCGTATTCATCTTCAGATAAATCCTGACTTAATAGTTCCATCTTGCGTTTTAATGAGCTGGTGCTCATATTTGATATACAAATAATTTTAAACTGATTATCAGTGACGTTATCGGACATTCGCTCTATTGGTTTGAAGCAGTGTCCTTTTTGTATGACAATAGCATGTGTATTGGATCCCCCAAATCCGAAAGAGTTGATACAACATATCCTGTCTCCTTCTGAATCTGGTCTCCAATCAGCAACTTGAAGAGATATGTCAAGACCATATGTGTCTAATGCTAATTTCCTATTAATGTTTGACTTATCTTTTTTCACATGAAGACTTGGAACATATTTGCCATGTTCCATCATCAGAAGTACTTTAATTAGTGCAGCAACACCGGCAGCAGATTCGAGGTGACCGATGTTTGACTTCACGGATCCGATTAAAATTGCTTTTTTCGCCTGGAATTTATCTTCACTTGTAGTAACATTGTCTTTCTGATGATCAACATTGTTCTCTTTATACAATGATTTATCGGCAATGTAGATGTTGCTATGTGAATATTGTTCATCGGATGGATGTTTTGACCTATATGATTCTATAAAACTACCGAGAGCGTTAACCTCTGTTGGATCACCCACTGAAGTACCAGTGCCTGTTAATAAATAAACTATCGTGATTGTTAGATATATTCTATAATGACCGAAACCTCTAGTATAATGCCTTCGGTATCTTATTTAATAACTAAACCTGCTGCAATGTAGTTTTTAAGATAATTTAGTTGTTTGACTACAACTTAGTTCTTAGGTCATAGGTACTCCTGAAAAGGCTTTCAGACAATTATATTCAGTAATAACGTGTTTTCTTACCAACAGGACAAATATGAATAAAACATAAATCATTGTTTCAAAGTGCGATTGATAAAATAAGGTCTCAAACTCGTAGTCATGTGTTATCATTAGTAAAAAAAAAAATCATAGTACAAAATGTCACAATGAGTCTTTTTTAGCTTATGCTTGGTGATTTTTCCGTCGTCCGTCCGTCCGTCTGTCCGTTAACATTTCCTTGATAACACTCTACAGGTCATAATTTTCATTTGACTTTTATCAAACCTGCACAGAAGGTTGCCTCCAATCTGTAGATGATCCCTATAGTTTTTTGGAGTCTGTCGGTCAAAGGCCAATGTTACCGTGACCTCTGATAGCGTTTCTTTGATAACATTCCACAGGTCACAATTTTCATTCAACTTTCATCAAACTTACCATGAAAGTTGCCTAAAACAAAAAGATGATCCCTGCTGTTTTTGGAGTCAGTGGGTCAAAAGTCAAGGTCGCATAGACCTCCGTTAGCATTTCCCTGATAACGCTCTACAGGTAACAGTTTTTATTGAACTTTTATCAAACTTACTCAGAAAGTTGCCTGCAACTGTAGATGATTACTATTGTTTTTTTAAGTCAGTGGGTCAAGGTCAAGGTCACAGTGACCCAAACTTTGAAAATATTTTCCACTCAATATCTTGATACTTATATCATTCAAAGTCTTCAAACTTCTTAGGATGATTGGTCTTACTGAGTAGACAATCCCTACTGTTTTGGGGGTCAGTAGGTCAAACAGTGACCTCCGTTAGTTCGTTCCATCTGACTTTCATAAAACTTGCTCAGAAGGCTGCATGCAACCTGTATATAATCCCTACAGTTTTCGGGGTCAGTGGGTCAAAGGTCAAGGTCACAGTGACACTTTTCCCATTTGACTTTGATAAAACTTGCTCAGAAGGTTGCATGCAACCTGTATAATTATAATCCCTACAGTTTTCGGGGTCAGTAGGTCAAAGGTCAAGGTCACAGTGACCCAAACTTTAAAAATCATTTCTGCTCATAATTTTGAGATCTTACTATCAAAAACAGACTTGAAACCTCATAGGATAGTCGGTCTTACTGATTTGATGATCTCTACTATTTTGGGGGTCAGTGGGTCAAGGTCACATCGATTTCTGTTAGCTTTTCCTTGAAAACATTCCAAAAGATTTTGTTCTGTAGTAGCATATTATATGTTTTAAAAAGATTAGTTTAACTTAAATGTGTCCTATAATGAATAAAACGAGACACGAAAATGAAATTCCTTATTAAACATAAGAATATTAAAGATACCATCAGTCTGTTTAAGTAACAAGTAACACATTCGAATCGACTATAAAACGCAATTTTATCTTTGCAGCCATAAAAAAGATATTTTGTTGAATAGTAATGAAAACTGCAATATGCGCATTTATTTCAAATGATGCGATTTCAGAGTGATGAAAAAAACAAAAGAATAAAAATTGACATTTTACTTTTAAATAATTTAAAAGTATCTTACCATTTAGCAATTTAAAAGAAACGTTTAACCGTTAAATAAATAAAAACATTAGTAGCTAGTACATGTATTATTTATGTCATTTTTCTTAAATCAGCAAAATACGTATATCAACCACCCCAAAAGATTTAATATCTTCATTTCTACAATGAACTTCACTGCAACTGCATTTTGAGGTGCAATTGATGTTTACTTGAAGTGAATACAATATACCAGTAGGTTTTAAGCTAGTGTATACGTAGTGCACTTTTAGTCAAGTTTAAGTTAAATAGTCCTGGTATCTTTCAAATACGTTCGTTTCGTCCTCGAATTTGATTTATTGATTTGATTTTTACCATTCTTCAGTCTTCCGTTTTCTTTGGGTGGTCAGCAGTATTTCAGTTATTTAAAGGTGGACAGTTAACCAAACCATCGTTCCTTGGAGGGACCACTGTCAGAATTAACTCAACCGTAAGAGTCAATTCAATGTTGGGCTCGAATCCTGACCCTTAATCCTAAATCAGTGAGAGAGTAAGTGATTTTCATTCACTCAATCACGGAGGCGGATCTCCTTGCAACCCAGGACACAGGACTTACTAAACGGTTTCTTTTCTATAGCGTTGACGAATGGAAATAATTTTCATTGCTGAACTGTCTCAAATGTATTTGACAATCAAAGATTACCATGCGCCTCAATGTACTGAAGTCTTGTAGGGTCTATTCCGTGCAAAGTGTAAAGTTTCTTCATAAGTTCTTTTTGTTGATCCCCAGATGGAGCTGTAATTGGCTGTGCAGCATGACCGTCTTGGTTACTTCCAGTTTTAATTATTCCCCAGATCTTGTTTCTATCTCGTACCGCCTAAAATATTGTTTCTCTAATGAATAACAACATTGGATATTAGAAGTATACAATTGCTTAAGTCTGTGCTTGGATATTATTTTGAAGGAGCTACTTTGTACATTTCTTCGTTTCTCAAATACCAACAATTGCATATTCACTTCATTCATGAATACTAAAGACGAAGACCATAATTCAGACAATGTTTAAAACTTACCTTCTCATACGACTTTACAATAACAATACCACATCCTTCACCACGCCCGTATCCGTCTGCAGTATCACAAAAACTCTGGCATTGTCCTGTAGGTGACAACATCTTAGCTTTGCAAAGCGTCATAAACTGACTTGGCGACAACATACAGCTTACTCCGCCGCAGATTGCTACTTCACAATCGCCTTCAATATAACGTATATAAAGCCTGTGTATTATTTGAGATGATGTCTTGAAATATTTATTAGTTACGAAATAATATCTGGCCCAGTGGTTTACATCGTCTATCAAAAATGAGTTCTGGTGCTCAGTAATTTACCATGATGGCCAGACACCTGAGTTGTTTATAACTGAGCACTTGGACGACAAAGAGTTATTTATTAGACGATAACAACGCTGAAAAATAATATTATTTCGATATTAACATGACAAAATGTTTAAAATTCAAAGAAACTATAAAATGCAATAATTTTACGTTATTCGACCCAATATGACGTCTTTTCATAGACGATAATAACGCTGAAAAAGGATATTATTTCGATTTTAACAAAACAAAATGTTTGAAATGTTTAAAAAAGTGATTAAATGCAATGGGTTATTTCCTACGCAAATATCAATTTTACGTCATTCGACACAATATGACGTCAGTTTTGACGCGCGATTCAAAACGTTGTTTAATACATGATAAAACCTGTTTTTTCTACTCTATGTATATCATGTTAGAAAGAGAATTTATCGTAATTAAATCATATTTAATCATTAGCTCTCAGTCTCTAGTTGCCTGTATATTATGATAGTACAGGTATGACTCGGAGAGAAAAAGAGAAATTTACCAGCCCTTATCGCTTGACTCCCAAGATGTATAGCGACCATCGACGAAGAGCATGCTGTGTCAACAACCATACATGGTCCACGTAAATCGTATACATAGGAAACACGTGCAGAAATAATTGTCGAGCTAGTTCCTGTTGCAGTGTAATTAGTGTCGTCTTGTTGTTCAAAAACTGTAAGACCCTTGTAGTCATCATTCATGACACCTGAAAAATACAATATACATGTGTTTGTCACACCAAAGTGATCACTTGGTCTTTTATTCGCTCACTAAGAGGGATCGGTCTGTTTAGGGCCGATTTCGCCTATTCTCAAATCCCATTTAAATTTGTATGCGGAAATTCTGCTTTTTTCCAATTGATATCTTGGGATCCTTATCAAGTAAACAATATCAGTTACCATGGCAATTAGAACAGAGGCACTGCTAGTCGTTTTCGACGTCGAATTTGCGCATAATTAAATCGACGAATCTTTCAGCCGCTATTGAACTGGCCGTCATAATCCTACTTTTTGCATCGAATTTCTTTCCCTTATCATAATTTTTCATACTGTAAGTATACTTGTTAAAACATGTATACGCAACAATAAGCAGTCCGCATGACATGCGATACAGTTTAACTTACAATTGGAAATTTATCGGCGACTATAGTAATTGGAACCAAATTTCGATTATTAAAATGATTATGAAATACAATTTACATTTTGTTTTATAGATCTTATAATTCCAGTTCCACCGACCATGGTCAGCTTTTGCCTAATATTTACATAATGTAGCGCTTATCGGATATTTGTCACTCAAGTACAAATGTATATGGCCAATTAAAAAAAACTATTTTTAAGGTTTTCGGCTTTTCTCTGATACAAAAAGACGCACACAGCTAGAAGGAACGCCTTTGTTTGCAGGTAAAATGAATAATTGAACCATAATGTATTTTGAGATAATAGAATCAAAATTTTAAATTAAAGATGAGTAGCACGAATTGTCTTCCGGAATATAAACAAGAACTATCGTTGACGAACAAAGACTGTGTGACAGATGCAGTAGAAATAAAGGAACTAAAACATAGTTAACACCACTGTCAACAAACTCTTGTGTCATTTTTCTGTATCAAATACATACTTTTAAAAATATCTGTAAAACATAAGGAATGTCTTTCAGTAAATATCTGAATGTTTTAGTTATTTTAAATGGCTTGGTAAACATACATTTGCAATGAGGGTATGTTGATAATGGTGTAAACTACTTTTTAGTTCCTTATTTCCACTGATTCTGTCACACAATCTTTGTTCTTCAATGAGCAAGAAAGTGTTCCAAAATGTGCCCGTTCATGGTAATAATTCACTAATTTATAGTTTTCTTTACATAATTTATTAGTGTCAGATTACTACAATATTATGGCATCCCAACCAAATAAAACACATTTTATATAAAAGGAAAAAAGGGAAAATGAAAAAACATGCACCCGCCCACGAAGGAAAACAGTGCGCTACCTTACCTTATCAAATATGTTACTCGAAATATTGACCGTTATTCACTGTACACTCAAAATTAACATTAGTTTGGAGGTACATGTACTGTTAAGTTAGGATAATGTGACAGTAACGTAACCGATTAATGTGTACACAAAAGTTTACAAGCATTGCATAAACAGGTAGAGCATGAATATAGAAAAGGGTTATAGGCTTTTAGATATATACTAAAAGGCAGGGTAACAATATATGCAACAATTGTTTTAATGCTTCGCCTAAAATTATGAAAACAGGTAAGAAGACTATTTTGGTCTCTTGTCAGTCAAACCGGTGCCCAAAGTGACTCAACCTTGCATTGCACCATGCAACATAGAGAAAGTGATAAAAAGCAAAAAACAGAATAATAATGACAAGATTGTCAAAAAATCTGGGCATACCACTTGATACTCTTGAGTTTTACACATCGCTTTCCGCTATTTACATTTAAGTTGAAGCTCCTGATATAATGGTACGGCTGACAGAAGCTCAGAGGGGTCTGACAATTCCATTGCTAATGCAAGGTCAGAGGCAACAACAGGTTTCTATATGCAGTTCAGTTGAATGTTTCTACCATAGAACGTTTTGTCCGTCGTTTGAGAGAAACTTGACGAGTTTCCGACCCATCGGGACGAGTCAGTCCATTTCACTTTGCGATATATTGGGGGGTACACTCAAATATCCTTCATTTACTAATGAATTATTGGACAAATCTAATGACAGTTTGGTAATTTGTTGATTAAAGGTAGGTTTTTATACTCTTTTATACATAAAACATTGTATATATTATGAAACACATCACTTTAAATCACCTCAAATGTTTACCCTGCGTTCCTTTATCCTTTCGGTACATGAAAGCGTTCGTTGGTGCAGTGGGTAGGGCGCTGGCGTCTACAAATGTAGACTTAAGTACCGGTTCGATCCTCGTCGAAGCTTCTTTTTTTCCATTGAATTACTTCAGTATTACTTCAGTTAAAATTTTACTTGTGTAAATATATATTTTTTCAATCGTTTTAGCCCGACAATATACAGTAAATGAAAGTAAAATTATTAAAACTTTGTAAGAACCTATAACCATTTCAAGCAAGAGCATTTGTGCCTACTGTCATCTCGTGTAAGTGAATGTGTACAAAGAACCAGTATTTTTACATAGAACCAATAAGTAGATGTGGCTGAAAAGACGTTTTCAAGTGATAGCGCGAATAGTCGTAATCAACTTGTCTAAGACAATTTTTCAGCAAGTAATGAAAATACGTTTTTACTTTGAACTGTTGCTGTTTGATGAATTGTCATATAAAGACACAATCTGATCTTCATTTGATTGTTCTAAATACATTCAGAAAAAAAAGAATTAAATTGATAATAAAAAAAAAAATAAAACTATCTTACTTACCAGATCGGTTACCTACTGTGCTTAAGTGACAGCGACTATACATATATCGTATTAAATTATATATAAAAAAAATATATATTGACATTAATTGCGTCTAGTGCTCTCCCTTGTAATATGATAAGGTGTTTACCAAATAAAAGTAGACGTGTCAGTTGCGTTAATTATCTTTAGCGGACAAATTATGTTGGTATATATGAACTATTTCCGTACTTAAATTATAAAACCATTCATGAAAGACCCAAGAGTATTTTGAAATTTGTACTTTCGCCTACATCCTCCTTCCCAAAATAGACTAATAGTGTGTCAATATTAACCACTCTGCACGTTAACATCTCTGCCATCCATCAATCCATCCATCCATAACTAATGAATGACGAAGTCATCAATATTATTCCGGAAAAAATGTATAATTCTCGTGCAATTTGTAATACCGCCTTCATCGCCTTCCAAAATATTTAAGGATATGTTAATCAATCGAAGTTGTATGTGTACGTTACCCCATGTGATGTTTGAAGAACTTGGACCTTTCTGGCAAGTTTTGTCTGATAAAACATACTATCAAATAAGTACTTTGATCACAAAAATCTAAAATAAAAAAAATTAATAAAGAAATACCTTTGTTTTTAAGTCCATTTTGGGCTCAGGTTTCTTCAAAACTACATAGCCTGAACAAACAGAAATCACCATCTCTATATATTGTAAACATCCGTGTTGATGCAACGAGCCTTAAATATTTTATAGAATGCACACAAAGTCGCAAAAAACGTTTTAAGATAGGTACTCATCGTCAAAATATATTAAATAAAAGGTTTTATCATCAAACAAAATACGAAAGTATGGTGTCAAAAACGGATCAACAATGCCACAAGTGATGGAATAAACAACACATATTTAAATGGACAGGCGTCGTAGACGTACTTGAATAAAGGGTTCACCTCAAACTTACATAATGATTATTATGATTATTATGATAGTCATTTATTGTATGTTATTTAAATAATAATACTTCTATCTAAGTTTGCCAAAATTTGGTTTGCATATAGATACAATATATCAATAGTAAGTTTTGTGTTTAAAGACAATTAAAATCTCCTTCATAAGTGACCCCCACCCAAACCGCAGGTGGTCGAAAATCTTAATCGTTTTATTGCCTTATCAGTTTTAATCCTGTCTGATTAGGTCCAGCAATATGTCTGTAGACTTGACATGTAGGACCATAAATGTTATTGATTTTTACGGATAATTGATTTATAACTTATTTGCTGATGTTTATATAAATATGACATTTTACTTTTATTGCAGCTTATGAAAAATACTTTTAAATAACTGCAATATAACTGTGATTTAAAGTTATATTGAGGATGTTAATAAGCTCAAGTAATTACTTCTACAGCAAACCCATTATCACTCTGTTTAAAATATGAATGTCACAGTTGAAATGAAACATACAAAAAATTTATTCTTTTAAATAACTGCAGAATAACTGTGATATCATAGTTAGATTGAGCAATGTTTTATATACTCAATTAATTACTCTTACAGTAAACCCATTATCTCATTTTTTTTTACAAAATGAAATGCTTAGATGTTACAGTAGAAACATAAGTGATGTTACAGTAGAAACATAAGTGAAAGTATCGGCTTATTTTACATTTAGAAGAAACGTTCAGTTGCATTTTAATTTACAAAGAAATAAAGAAATAAATACAGTAAGAAGGAATCTTTATAACATTGCTCAATGTAATTACAGTCAGAAGGATTATTTATAACATTGCACAATGTAACTATGAAATCACAGTTATTCTGCAGTAATTTAAAAGTATAAAATTTCTTTTATGTTTCAGTCATAACAGAAAATTAATTGATTATTATCTAAAACATTTGATATAATAACTGTGATCATTTGTTTATAGTATTTGCTTGAGTAACTGATTTCATAACTTAATTTGATTGGGAAATTACATTCTTAAAAGGTAACTGATAAAATAAAATAATCATATCTTATTAAAGTCTATAAATTTTTGTAGAACTAACATCCATTTCTACATTATCTGCACATAATGTTATGGAGTTATACAGTAGCTGAATATGATAAACAGAAGCTAGTCTACCAGTGACCAGTCATGTTAATTGACACCTGCTGTGAATTCGCTGTGAATTCGCATGGCTGACTGGACCCCTGTGGTGCATATCTCACATTCCTGTTCAAGTGTCTTTAAGGCACGAAGTGCATGGGATATTTGCGAATGTAAAATACTTACAAATGTATGGTGACCTTGTGGATAAATAACACTAACTTGACATGAACAAATGAACTGCAGATTTATTCATTTGAATATATATTTGACAGCCGATTTGATTATAATAAATATATATATACTCTTCTATTTTCCCATGTCTGACATACATCAACATCATGTAAAAACAATTTTCCAATGAAAAATTTGACAAATGAGAGGATTCATCAAAAGGCTTGAATCAGTATCGTGTCGGTATGAATGGTGCAGATGGTACACCATACTATCGAATTTTGTGTTACGTTCGTATGGGTACCTCTTTTACAAAGGCTCTTTGTGACTTTTTATGCATTATAAAAAATAATTATGGCTCGTTGCATCTACACAGATGTTTATTTTATCTTGTGATGGTGATTCCTTTTTGTTCAGTATATTTAGTTTTGGAGAAAATGGACTTAAAAAAACAAAGGTATTTCTTTAATTATTGCTTGTTATTTTGATTTTTGACGTCGATGTACTTTGTTCATAGTTAGACATCTATTTAATCAAATAAAACTAGCCAGTTATGTTTCTGTTCTTCAAAATTCATATAGGGTACAGTACACATGCAATTTCAAATATACGTCATAACATAGTCCTTAACCAAGCTGCAAATCACTGCCATCCATCCATAAATAATGCATCACACCTCTAGGAATAGCTTTATTGGGTTATGACCCTGATGGCCTCAGCATCAACTTTTCTCATCAAATAATAAGGCCAACTTGTGTTCATTTATTTCTTTAAGTGAAATTGAATTTAAGAGGCACTCCCTAAAATTTATGTCAAATTTAATCACTTTTAAAGGCATAAATAATAGAATATTTGCAAACTAAGCGTTAAGCTACACATTCCAGTCAGCATCGGTAAAAACAAAATGTGCCGCAGTACCGTGAAAAATACAATTATCTACACTGTAAAGTTGTTGTACACTTAATAGGTGGATAGAGATTTATAAGGAAGGTCTCTATGCGGATTATTTGTGCCAAAATTGTATTTATTGATCATTTTACGTTCATTGAACATATGATTTATGTTTGGAGACTAAAATCTGATAGATATAGGGCGTGCCCATTTAATTATGTATTTGCATGTTATGAGATGTACTTTTAACTAGAGTTGTCATTGAAGGCGATATATACTCTCTGTCAATGCTGTCAATAACAGCGATTTTTTTACCATTTTCGGGACGGGTCCGGGTCCGCACAGATTATCTTATAACTGGAAATGCTTGGAAGCATAAATATTTCTGTCTGATATGAAGTTGTATAATATTTCCATAGCTGCTGGTTTGCTTTCTTCAGTGAAAGTTGAAATAAGACATTCTCGAAAACAACGAAAAATAGAAAAACAACAAAGTTGCAGCTAAGAGGGCGTTTAAAAGTCAATAATGGTATACGTTTTTTTTTCTTTTAAATAAATAAGTCATAGCAAAGCAGCTTTCGATACATTATGTTTTACCAAAGAAGAACCAAAATCAATAGATTGACGGGAAATACAGTAATCACGTCCATGCACTCAATTCAATATTCAAGTGATTACATTGAAATCTTTCCACACTGAGTTAAGTTTTAAAACAGTAAACTGTACATGTATTTCAGTTAAATCATGAACATAAGGGATGCTCCTGACAGATGTTTTCAATATCTTTACACTAAAATATATTATTTTCACAGCAAAACAGAGCGAATCTTAAGACCAGTAGCCAATATCTCACAGTGTCTGTTTATTTGATACTCAGGGAGAGTGCATCATTGAGTTTTCAACTGTAAGTAAGGTACTTGTTACTATAACATATATATTTGCACCTATAACCAACAAACATAAAACAACAGAAAAACTGAACGCATGCTTATAAGAAACATACCCATATAGACACCGGTTGAAGTTCCCTGAATGTGTTTCCTTGTGATCCCTGCGTCTTCCAGTGCCATATGTGTACATTCGAGTACAAGTCTTTGCTGTGGTTCGACATTAGCTGCCTCATTGTCACTCACGCCGAAGAATTTGTTGTCCCATTCATCATGCCTAATGATAGATCATGATTGAAATGAGCAAGTAACGACATACATGTACACATCTTGATAGTAATTGTCATTCACTGCGGGATTTCATGACAAGCCTTACGTATCTACTGTGAATAATAATTCTGGATGGTTGTATATAAGAAAAATACAATTTTGCTGTTTTCGTATAGTTTGTTTCTTATTCTAATGATTTTCATGGGATAAACCAATACATTCGTTATCAGAATGATAACTTAGCATAACTGCGTTGTATTATTTTGGGATTATTTGCTTAATTTTCATCTTCAAAATTTGCAAAAAAAACTATTGCCAATCTTGGGGAGCTGTTTAAGATAATGTAATACTCGTACATGTGCTTGCAATGTAAAAACTGCCAAAGCCGAAGAGTTCAAGCAAAAGTATTTACCCGTTTATAAAACCAGCTTTCTTTACATAGGTTTTCCCTGCCTCGTCTCTATTGTCACTATAAAATGCATCATTGTTCCATCGGTCCTTAGGTACATCTACAATATGATTCTCGCTGTTAACCAGAACTCTCCAAAACTCGTCAATATTATCCGCTCCGGGAACTCGACATCCTATGCCAATTATTGCAATGTCATCCATTCCATGTGATAAGAACTAAAACACATGCATTATAGGTGTCATCAGTTGCCTACAATGCACAAATAAAGTATTTAACAATTTATTGATCAAGATGTCTTTCTGTTGAATGGTAGCCGGCGTGGAGCATGGACCCGATATTCTGATATAATTTATACTAAAACAAAATAATAATTTTAAAAAATCATTTTGATTTCATTTTAAACATATGTTACAGAAAACTAACTAAAGATATCTATTAGAATGTTATAGTTTTTTTATTTAGTTAACGCGTAATGCTCAAAAGATGCGCAAGCTCAACTCTGAGTTTATTGGCTCGCTGCATTTATGCGAAATGTTATAGAATAATTATTTCTTCATCGAGCAAGACCAAGTTTGTTTTTGAAAATCGAACTGAAAGTATGAGCACCCGACCTTCTAGAATAAGGTCAGTGTATATATTCGTGAATATTAAACCCAGGAGTACTATACATTTACTTCTATATGTCTATAGTGAAAAAAAGGTTTCATGATAATTTTGTTTAAATAAATCAGTATACATGTATGGGGTCCATGCCCCACGCCGGGTACTTGTGTTTCTGTTTACTATATCGTTTTTCCAATCAAACGGATATATTTAATAACAATGTCATTAAAATAAAATTGAACCTTTAACTACTTTCTTTAAGCTCTCAAGGAAAGAATTATTTTCTTTTTTGTCATAAATTTCTTAGCTAGGAAGTTATCTGTTTCAACCAGACAATCATCTTGTTAGCATTTAGCGTTAATTACATGAAACAACTAGAACATACTAGATATTTTAAATAGTTGTTCTGTAACATATGCTTAAAATGAAAAAAAAATATCCTACTCATATGATTGGTAAACAGTAAAATGTATAACCTTTTGAATGTTGAATTCTAGAAGTAATTAAAATCTTACCTTGCACTGATCTCGTACACCTTCAACTAAAATTCCATGATTTGAACATGAGATTTATGTACGTAAACTCCGCCTCCTGAACTACCATAAACCCTGATAACCAATGACTGTGTTGCACGTGTTGTTTACCAAGATTTGTTCAAGGGAAATGTTACTTCTGATAAGTTGTCAAGTTTATCAGCGATCAATGTACTTCATTGGACACATCTATGTATTTTATTTATTTGTCACTGAATGATGC
The DNA here is from genome assembly GCA_022818135.1 of Saxidomus purpurata. Taxonomy (NCBI): domain Eukaryota; kingdom Metazoa; phylum Mollusca; class Bivalvia; order Venerida; family Veneridae; genus Saxidomus; species Saxidomus purpurata. Next base: position 43,083 of record JAFMSR010000127.1, on the reverse strand, counting down.
TACTGCAGCTAGAGATAAACTGGGAGTGACTTTAATTCAATTCATACTTTCTTTCCGCTTGATGAATTTAATTTAAACTTCTTTTTATTCAATCTGTCTTCGTTCCGAGTAACTAGTCGGTCTAAGCAGCCATATGTTTTCTTTATTTTCGTTGACGTAATCTGTTGTATTGATATTTGTACATCTCAAATACGTTATTTGTACATTGATATGGATTTTTAAAATCCGCTTGATAATATTACACTCAAAGTACAATTTAACAACAACAAAAAACAATCGAAAAAATGGATTTTAAAGAGATAATAAAATCAGCTTTTGGATTGTTAGCGTTTCATATTGCCTCACATCCATGGAAAGTTTGCTTCATAACTTTTCTACTGAATGGCTTACTTGGTCTGGGCATGTTTAATCTCCCAAGAAAAAACCTCCGCTGTAATGACATAGAAGAAGTCTACATGCCAAGGAACCCACCGACACTGGCAACGGAGAAAGAGCTTCTCAAGTTGTTTCCAGACCACAGCGGAACAAAGTTTTACACCCACCAAGTCGTGAAGCAACCAATGTATGCAGAACTTATTGTTTGGAGATGCGACAAGCATAATCTGATTAATAACACATTTTATGACGATTTAACTATGTTGATTAGAGATATTAAAAACAATTCTGTTCTTTCTTCGCATGGCTATAATGCAAGTTACATAGACATCTGTGCACGGAGAAATGACAAATGCGTTATCAATGGGGAAGAAATTATCGAACAATTGTTTGAGTGTAAAGACGGACTATTGCCAATTGAAAAAATTAAACCTGGTAATTTTACCGTCCTGGAAGACCCACTCTTTCAGCTTGGCGATTTTAAGATAGTGAACAATACGGTAATTGGTGCCACCTATGTCAAACTTCGTTTCAACCTTCGCCAAGACACGTCCGAATTTAGGAAAGACGCTCAACGTTGGATGGGCAATTTTATAAATCGAATGAAAGAAATGTCAGACAAATGGTTTTCAAGAGGCTTCTGTTTCACATTTTCACATCCCCTGTCTTATCTGGAGGAACTTGACAATGACACGTACCCCGATATTTCTTACTTTTCATTTGTGTTTACTATCTACTTTTTCTATATCGGATTTGTCATGTCTGGAGGAAATATACTGACAAAAAGAGTCAACATTGGGAGAATGGGTATTCTCGTTACTCCAACCAGTGTTCTTGGTGCATGGGGTCTGCTGATGGCTTGTGATATCAAGTTTACCAATGCGATAGGGATCGCTCCATTATTTATTGTAGGTATGTAGATTTTCTTTTTTATGAGTCAGTTTTGTTGTATTTTAGATAAAGTGTTAACTCAGAATTACGAACTTTATATAAAATCTAAATAAACTTGCAACTTTCAGGTCATCAGATAATTAACACGATGATAACATTGTCCCATCTCTCTGACGTGAATGACGAAAAAGACGCAAGAAAACGTGTTGTCCATGCTGTTAAGATGTCAGCAATTCCTATAACCACGACAACGTTATGTCATGTTGTCCCTTTTGCGTTGGCCATCATTTCCAGGTATTACGCATTGGAACTTATTGGGATTTACATAGGTAAGATCGACTTTAAGTTTCAAAGTAATATTTGACAACTCTCGCAGTTTTATTGTATCGCTTATGTTTGACATATCAACAAGTGCATAATTCCAATACTTCTGTTACAATATACGTTTACTAATACCACTGGCTTGTACGTGTGTGAAAGGAGTAGAAGCTTTTTTCTTGGGGTTTACAGCCCTTTTCAACGACACTGGTATTTCGGTTATTCACAGACGGTCAATTTACAAGGGAATCATCTCTAGGAAGAATTAGCACTAGATTTCTATCCTCTGTAAGAAGCTGCCGACCTTTTCACATAAAGAATGAGACAATAGAGGAGCTCGAACCTTTGTTCGTCGAATAGTGGAAGGTTAAGTGATTTCAAGTTACCCACAATAACAACTCGACCAAGGAGGCGGGTCCAAAAGCTGGAAACTGAATTGATTGATCAATTGATTAATTACTTGATTTTCTAACTCACCAACACTCCATTCCATCGCTTCGTGCTCTTTTCAAATCTTATAAAAAACAATACGCCGGCTAAACCCATGAAAAGAAGATGTCTTATTGTCATATTTTATAATAAACAAAAGTAATATATGGCACTATTGATTTTATATTGTTTCGGTCACTTTACAGTTCTGAAAAAAATACCATACAGTAACCTTGTTTGCTCAATTTAACACGAAGCATTACAAGCTCGACATGAATTCTTTCTGGACTTAAGTTTCATTTAAGTCGGAAAATCACTCACAACAGTTTACAGTCGTTATGGATGTTTCGATGGCATGTTTTCTGTGTTATGAGGCAGTTATAACGATTTATCTAACTGATATTTATATTTCAGTAACCACCACGATGTTCAACTATGTGAACCATTTTCTGTTTTTTACTTCTTGTTTGGCTATTCATGAGCGTCGAATTGATGCAGGACTACATTGCTGTATATGTACCAAACTTCGACCGAGAGAAGAATTGGAGGATCGCAGCTGTTGCATTATTTGTTGTTGCAGTGGTAACCTTCCTACAACGAGGACTGATACGGAAAGTTCGATTGAAAAGATCTCCCGAACATCAATGATGCGATTTATGTTAACAACAGTGACAAAATGTTTCTCAATTGTCTCCTACCTTATCCTGATGGCCTTTGGAGTTTGGGGTCTAATTAATTACAAGGTAGATGTCCTCCAAAACAATGAAGTCCTTCCAGCTTCTTATTTTTATGAATGGAATCTAAAGTCGCAAAGCGAGTTTAAAACAGAATCAATCATCCAGTTCGTGGTCATCCATCCGTCTGGATATGCAAATGATCGAGCAACAATTTCAGACCTAAAGAGTAAGTTAGAGCTTAAATCAGATTTACAACCAAAATATCTTCTGTCATGGACAGCTTTGTATGATGAAAGCATATTTGTTAACTATACAACAGAACTAGCGTTATGTAAATCACTTGAAAACAATTTTCTTCCAAATAGTATTGCGTTTGCTCATGATATTCTTTTTGACAAGAATAACTCCAAAATTTTGGCGACAAGATTTTACATCAAAACAAAAGATTTGCCGTCAACAAAGTCATTAATATCACTGAAGAAAGAACTGTTTGATTTGGCTGATGAAATAAATGAACTCTTTAAAAGTAACTATGACAATTTTGACGACACAAATGAAAGTCTTACTCCCTTAGAAAGAGGTAACACGTATGTCTTTGTTCACTCTCCAGACTTTCTCCACATTGACGAATGGATGGAATCATTCTGGGAATTTCTCAGATTTTCGGGGATCCAGCTTGTTCTTTTACTATTTCTACTTTTCATTATCAAACCAACATGGTCTTCTCTTATCTTCCCCCCAGTAACATATCTCTCCATGACTACTGCACTTTTCGGCATATCACACTTTGTAGGAATATATTTGACACAGGTTTCAATGATCATGTATATAATAGGAGGGTCCTTTTTTGTGGAAGTAATTGTTCATACATTTTATTCCTACTTTAACGCATCCGGATTAAACAATGCGGCACGTGTGCATGTTGTTCTGTCCACTTCCTCTCAATCGCTATTCCATGCTATATTTGGACAGTTTTTGGGGCTTCTGGTATTGTTCGTGGTGAAATCATATGTTTTTGTAACTGTCTTTAGAATCACTATTCTCACAACAGCCATTTGTGTATTGTTTGCTATTTTATGGATACCAACCTTGCTTTCATTTTGTGGTCAACGGAATACTAATTTACAATCCGAAACACTTGACGTTTACGTAATGGATGTGTCTTCAATGAATTGTAAGAATGATACAGCAAAAAACGTAAACGATGTTGTAAATCCCAATTTTTTGTATAACAATGACTCCCAAGACTTTGCTTAAACATCATTGTACTGTAACAGTATTGTAGTGTTTATTTTGTATATTCAATTGTTATTTTCAAATTATTTTCAAACATTTCAGATCTGTTATTATCAAAATATTACAGACGTTTGTCATTGTAATATTTGGCATGTTGTTCTTAGATATAATTTTTTTACATGTTGTTCTTAGATAGAATGCTCTAAAACTAATCAATTAATAATATGTGTACCAAAAAGCGTTGTACAAAGTATATATTTATATACTATTTTCACGATTGAAAAAATGTGTAGTATGGCGATTTTGTTATTGTAGCTATGTTTTTATTTCTTTCTTTAAAATTATCTAAGTGAACTGTCATTTGTTTCATGTACTTTATATAAAAAAAATCTGTAAAAGAATAATTCCTTATACGTACATATTTATACCTGAACTGACTCATTTTTAAAAGTTTCAAGCCACGTTTTTCTTTAATGCCTGACAGACTACATGTTTTGCGGCTTGGAGGTTGAAATTTACTCTGATAAGAAGTGTATCCCTGTTATGTTTCTTTAGTTTTCGTGCAGTAAAATACAACATCTTGTATCTAATTTGCCGTATCAGATGAAATAAGCCGTATCTTCGTTGTCCACCATAGGCTTTGCACACATGCATATTCATATAATATTCTTACACTTGATGTTGAAAAAGTATATTCACATTGCTGCAGTAAAAAATGTTTGCCTTTTTTTCAATGTGTTTTAGGTCACTTTTGAAGACAAATGAGAACATTTCAAATTATATAAACGACATCTGCCAAATGATTAACATTTTGCATTTTCTTTTTTGTCGCTGTTATTTGTATACATCTGAAATGTTGTATCCAACACATAGAAGTGACATGCCAGCAAACGGAAAGTTCAACTGTTACTTTTATAAGATGTTGTAGTTGTTGAGCAACCAAATGTCAACTTGGTGTGAAATACAAGTACTGCTTTTGAGAAATATAAGCAAAAGTAGCAAAACCAATGGCAACAATATTTTAAATAGGCTCAAACTTTTCAAACATTTACTAACCAATTTGTCTTAACTCATTCCTAAAAGGACATCGTGTGCTATTGGTACATGTACCATAAACTTGTATCTCAGTGCAGTTTATTTCATACGAGACTATTTGAAGTTTTCTAGCTGAAATCTCAAATGCTTCGGTTCTGTTTGAAATATGAATGTGCATGAAATTATATACGCGACGTCATAAGTTGGAGCTTATTGCATTTTTGCAATAATTTCTAAAAAGAAGTATCACTTAGGTTTTTATGTTACAATATTTATATCATGCAATACATCTTCTGAAAGTAGAGATCCAGCTTTATTGCGTGTCACAGTTTTAAATTAAATCTAGATAAACCACTGAAGAGTTTTGTGGGCTAAAACAGCTCTTACACTACGAAAATCCACTGTAGAGATGTAAAATAAAATTCCATACATATACAGTAAAACTGTCAAATAAACAACAAAAGCACGTCAGGCGTTCTTTAAATTTTCCGTGAAATGCACGTCCGACGTCATGTACGTAATACAAAATGACGGCAACAGAAACATGTCAGATGCAGTTCAAATGTGAAACATGAATGTGTAGAGAATGATGAAAATCGAGACTTGTAAACTTAAGCAAAAACATATTTTTCTCTGGACTTGTTATCTTTAAACCCACGTCTATAATATTTCATACAGAAAGTATTGTTTTTGTACTTAATCGTTATATGCATCTATTCGATATTTTCTTTCAATGTCAAAAAAAGTATTTACAATAGATCTGTGTCTAGTGAAAATGCCCCGCACTACGCAAAAACAGTAAAATTGAAATAAACTTAAAATTCTGACTTGTAATTTAAATGTAAGACTATTGTGTCGTTTTTGTGACAACAATTAAAATAAATCTTTTCTCAGGAATCTAAAGATGTGTGTTTTAAAAACTCACTCAATATTGTACAAGTGAAATGTCCCATAGCGCACGTGTGTTGACGTTAACGTTAATGTCGATATCAATACTACGCTTTTTTCATTTTACAAAAGGTCAACAATTCGTTTGAATGCCCTTTACTTTAGAAATAAATCACATAAATACGACTCAAAATATTTCGGGCACATATTAATGAATATCGTATACTTATCATACATACTTTAATCATGATTGGCCGGTAGCGATCACGTGCCGGGTCCACAGAAGTACGTGTAGACCTGGAAACTAACGTGTTTTGAAACGTCATTTCTGTTATATTTTCACTACTTTTTACGAGGTATACATAGTCTTATGATTGTATATCATACTGCTTTATCACGTGACAATATACATGAACTGTTTCTTTTTTTAACAAAAACGTTAATGCTTGAAGATAGTTTAATGTTATTTTTGTAAATTTTTCTTTGCAGCCATCGTGTCAGAAAGATCTAATAATACAAAATAGAAAGAAAATAGAGGCATTCAAAAGGCGAAAAAAAGATCAAATTACAATAACATTGTGTATCATAATATTTGTATTAGGAAGATATTGAAATTATTAGTTCGGAAAACCTTTAAGTATGAATATATTATAATTTAGTTATTAAGAAAGACTAAATAAGTTTTCTTGTCATTATTAAAATTAGTAATAAAAAGATTATAATTATGATATCGAAAACGAGCAAAGGCTTACGTTATTTCGTAGCGTCAAATGTATATAATCAGCGATTTTTACTTTACGCGTTTTAGCTCCAACTTATGACGTCGCGTCTCAACATATAGTCTGCCCCACTCAATCGGTAGACTTCGATTGAATTTCGAATATGCACGGGTCACCAACATAAAATACATCAGCATCATTTGAAAATTAATATATCCAGTCACTTTTTTCATTTTTTTGATTAACTTGATACTTAAGCCAAAATTTGAATTTGTGTCATTTTTCGCATAGTCCGTGACGTCGCTGAATCCAAGATGGCGATGCCCATAACGTCGCAATCGGTTAGCGACGTCAGCTTTTATAATGTCAGTAAGGCGTTCATCAACAAAACTGCAACGTCTTTCTATCAGGTTTTTTAGTGGCTGCTAAAACCGGCGGGTTGATTACGGAGGAAGAGAAAGGGCTAACATCGCAGTATTTAACCATTCTATAAACTAATGAAAGTTAATTTAAAAACATTTTTGTTGTTATATAAAGACATTGAATGTAATCATATTCCGTGTAATTTTGACACAGAAAATTTAGGGTTAATAAAAGTTACTAACCTGTTAACCAACAAAGAGAATGCCAAAGCGTCTTTTACTCAGAAGCAATATAAATCAAATTTTCATCAAACGAGCAGTTAAAATAACTGTACAAACATAGTTATACACGGGTGAACAATTTTCCGATCGATTTGCACGTGCAACTTCAATCTTCCCCAAATCGTAGAATGAAAGTGTCTGGTTGTCTGAATCCTCCCTCCCCGACCCATACGCCAATGCATCCAAGTCATGTAGCCTACGTACAGGTAAGAAGATGTGCACTGAAATTTGTTACCCGGTGGCGCGTGCATCCAACCCACGGCTGAATTATTTTTTAAGATAGCATGACTCAATGAAATGTGCTTCTAAATTTGCCAGTCTACCCAGTCTCATCCGGTCCTCGAGGTTTTAAGTGCGAGCGATACATAAACAAAAGATAGATCACGTACGTTCATCGGCTCTTTGGGCATTGCAAATGTTAAGTTACTCGCCGTGAATTTTATTAATGTAGTGACGTCAGCAATAAAGTAAATTATGGTCGCCGTTTTTTATGTATAGGTGAATGTAAAGACAATAATTAAAAAATGTTGTAATTCAAAGGAATATGATCGGATTCCATTTTCAACTGGCAGAGTTATATCTACATAGGATAATGATTTCATCAAATTCCGGGTCTTTTTTGTGGTATGCTTTTGAAACACTGAAATATTAACTACAGTACCGCCAGCGTTTCACTTCCGCGCGTTCTCGATTACCGATTAACGGTTACCGCACCGTAAACGGTTCTCGTTTCAGTTTAGTTAAATCCGTGTAGCCAATCAGAATGACTCTAACCGTGAAACGTTTTTCGGGAACCGTGTAGCCAATCAAGAGGGCTGGATGGACCAGTTTATTCTACGGGTATTGTGCGGGCCTGATTATTTATTTTTAGAATATTGAAAGTGTTTAGACAACGACCTTAGTCTTTGTTTGACGAGTTTCCGAGTGCGGTACGAAGCCTGTCGTTGAAATTAAATGTACGGGAAATTGACGATTACTTATATCTATTGATACATGTACTAATAATTATTATGACAAAATCGATTTTAAAGTCCACATGATATATTCGTGAACATTTTCGGTCCTCAAATAGGCCCGCAGAATTCCGCACAATAAACATTTAACGGAAGCTGCAAAAGATGAATATTCCTTTTGGCCATCAGAAAAAAATACTGCTGTGGCCATCCGAAAATAAGAATTAGTGTTACTTAACCTCGTAGGTATTATAAGGTTCTTGGAAGGCATAATGCGGACGATATATGAAAGAAGGTATTTAACGGAATTATAAGATTGATAGTCTTCAAGGGTCTGATCCCAATAGTAAGCTAACATGCCGATGCTCTTTAGGACAGACCATGATAATAATTGTTATCAAATCAAAGATAAACTCACTATTTCCACTTCGGAGGAAAATCGATTTTACAGGTTTGACTATATTTATAATTGCTGGCCTTGTAAAGGTTTGACAGTTATAGAAATTAATCAGTATCTATAAAAATGGTCACACGGAAATGCCAATTTAATAAGGCTTGTAAAAATATTGAGACCCTTATATATTTGTGCGCAAGAAGTTAAATTGCATGGCAACACCTAGTTAAAACACATAATAAACAGAATATATATGAATTATGTCCCGATTAATAATAATAACTAAGAATGGATTATCGCATGATGTTATTTTCATGTGAATTGAACAAAGACATAAATTGACTATCATTATACAATGAAATTTTACTATTATAGAACAAAGACATGCATGAATTTCTTTTGGCCAACTTTCAACTATCATATACTTAATACATGTAATTTTCGACTATTCATAAGAAGTTTAAACATTCATGGATTTCCTTGGACATCTGTCGCCTATCATTTACAATAATTCTGACTGTATTAAAACTAAAACGTTTGCATCAATTTCCTGTGCCCATCTCTCGTCAATATACCATAATTAATTCTGACTTTATAGAACAAAGACATGTATCAATTGACTTTGGCCATCTGAGACCTTTAGCATGCTATAATGTTAATTATAGCTGTTGTAACAAGAGACATGTGTCAAATGCCTGTATCTATCTATACCAGGAACTTGATGCATGTCGTTGTTCAATTAAGCCAGTACTATATAATATGACAGGTAATAGATGACCATTGAAATTGATGCGTGCATTCATTCAGTAGAACAAGAATAACTCATTTAACGAAAGGCCACAGATGGCCTAAAATAATTTTGTGTAAGCTTTTTTTCCATAGAGTCAAGGAAAAATTTTATAATGAATAATGGTAAATAAAAGGTCATTGATGGCCATAAAGGAATTTGATTCTTGTCATTACTTAAAAGAGCCATTTTGTAAAAAGGATAAAGAATAAAAGATTCTTTAAATATTAAATATTCCACAGTTATAGACACAATTTGCCTGTGGCCATCTAAGAATGACTAAGTAAATGAAGAATATTTTGGAAAACCATCATACTGGTAACAGTGAACATATAGAAATCTTATCTACCCGTGACCATCGTTAAATGGCCGACCTAAGAAGAAAAGGGATGAGAAATGAAAGGTAATTACTAAATATTCCACGGTATTCCCTTTACCTTCATAACATTGTCGTTTGTCTTTAATGGAACAGTCATAGACACAGTTTGCCTGTGGCCATCTAAGAATGACTTGGTAAAGGAATCTTCGAATCGTTTGACTTTCAGTGAACAGTTGTAGACACAATTTGCCTGTGACCATCTAAGAATGACTAAGTAAAGGAATAATCTTTTGGAAAACCATCATACTCGTAACTGTGAACATGTAGATATCTTATCTAACTGTGGCCATCGTTAAATGTCCGACTTAAAAACATATAGGATGAGAAATGAAAGGTTAATTATTACTAAATATTCCATGGTAGACGCTTTACTCTCAGAATATTGTCGTTTATCTTTCATTGAACAGTGATAGACACAATTTACATGTGGCCATCTAAGAATGACTTAGTAAAGGAATCTTCGAATCGTTTGACTTTTATTGAACAGTTGTAGACACAATTTGCCTGTGGCCATCTAAGAATGACTTAGTAAAGGTTTGAATGGGAAGTAACTCTTGATTACTTCAACATTTAGTAATGTATAACCTAAATTATTTTCAGATGGCCTAACTTTTCTAGAACGGCTATCCGCAAAAGATGGTGGCAGAAATGTTGCAAATCTGATCGTTTGATGTAAACAGGTGATTATTTGTTATGGTAAGCATAGATATTGTGTAAATGTTGTTACATAAATGTAATTGAAGTGGCGCTATGAGTTTAAAGGGTTGTCACTACGTAAATGTAGAGTACAAAGGAGATTTCCATTCCTCTGTTCATCACAAAAACTGACAAGTCTGAAGTTAAAAAAAAAACCACTACTGGTTTCTTTCAATTAATCGGACAGAAACGGGACCTTTTTGTAAATAATTCTGCCAATAATGCAGATAGAAACACGAAATTTTCACACAATGAACTTCGGTCTCAGCTGTTGGCATCCTTATACTTTGAGATGGTCACAAAGTATGTTTTCTTGTTCAATTCGAGTAATACAATAACCAATGAAACGTCCCCGCCGATATGCAACGTCCGTTCAATCATCCGGACAATTGTTTATTTGTGTAAAAAGTCTGTTATTTCATCAGATTTTTTTCTTTCTGGTTGATGTTTCACATTATGCTCAGCTGTGTAAGGCTCAAAGTAAACAAGTGGAATTCTCCGGAAAATCAACTGGTAACTATTAAAAGCATAAATCCTGAACCGAGGTCCGTCATGGTTCATTGATTTGGGTCTACCTGTGAATTAAATGTGTAATTTAATGCTTTCAGTATCAATTTAACGAAAACTATCTACTTTTTCAAGATTTTAGTATTTTCTTTATGATTCGCAAAGCCTTCTCCATTCCCAAGCCCCCCCCAACTGTTAAAAGTCTATTGAAACTAATGTTGAAACGGAATGCTAACATCGCTAACCATTTGCGCAGGTGCCATTTGCATTGATATATTAAGCCCCACGTGACCATGGCCGTCTGCAATCAAAATATAAGGCAAGTGCGGTACATATATATCAAATTCATTAATGCTGTTCACCTAAGTGATAAGTTGACTACACTGTCACAGACACGGAAAGCGTCTGCAAGATCTGGGTATCTTCATTACACGTTGGATCAAAGGATAACTGTTTAATTACGTGCAAATCGAAATTGTCCGGATGATTGAACGTCCGGTTAACATGTAGGATACCAGTATATTAAACTGGTATTATCTTGTTCTTTATTCTGGTACAAAAAATAAGCTGCATAATAGCATAATTATTTGGTCTTTCATAGTTATTCATAGCTTATGTTTATTGTGTTGCGTATTGTAGTTCTGGCTTCCATGACTTAGCATTGAATCCTACAAGTTGTGCGGGTGTACCGACGAGTTTGTGTTTTTAAATATGATTTACTGCTAAGTACTTGTAAAGCATGTGTCCGAATTCTATGCAAGTTTCTTCAGAGGTATTCCCGTGCACATAGAAGCAAAGATATTTGGCAAAAGAACGTGATATCGATACTGAAGAAGTACTTGTATTGTGTACAGTCGATAAGGTGACGCAAGGTCTTTCAAATAGTATGGTCCGGAAACGAGAGTAATACGATAAATAACTTGCCTCGGATCACGTGACAAACATCCGGGTACCATTTTGGAAAAAGAAAGAAATTATTGATACTTTATATCTACGTATATCTCGATATTTTACCAATCAATTTGACCAACAAAGTGATCCTTAATACAATATATGCATTCCCTTATCATTACATAATATTATATCTTACCGATGTTTAGTTTTAGGTGGATTTAAGCATTGGAAAGTTGACCCATACGAACGGGTTTTTTCACAAATGACCAAAAGCCGAAACCGACCTAATTTTAGCGCTTCTTTCCTACTTGCATGGTGTTCATGAGATTGATGTAACATCTTTTTCTCATAGATTAAAGTCTAATGTACGTCTGTTATGTCTTAGATTTTCGTATTTCACCCGTATTTTAATTTTCTGGGCACGGTTAGATCCGTTCAAAATCTAAAAATGGCGTCAATGGTGATTTTTTTCCCCGATACGGTGATATTTGGTGCACAGGTTTTCACTACATATTTAGGGTCAAATGATGGAAAATTGCTAATTAAAATGTAAATTAAGAGTTATTTTTGAACGGATATGAATTAGATTTTCGTTTTTTTTTATTTTATAACATAATAACGTACAGTTTTGTAAGACCAGTATCGCAGTCAAATTACCATCCCAAGACGGAATAGCATGGACCGTGTTTAACTTGCGTTAAAGATAATAGTTAATTATATATAGAGGTTTTAATTTCACAGTTTTACAGAAAATTTCATCAGCTTTCCAATTATACCATTTTTTAAATTAAATGTGGTATTTAAATGACACAATGACGGGCAGTTTTGCATACAACTATCGGACAAATACCAGTTTACTCGCTCGGCGTGATAAATGCACGGCGTGATAAACGCTTCCAGGCGAGACAAGATTATCAGTACGATAAGACATTTATAGAGGGCGTTTCCGGACCATACTATTTGAAAGACCTTGGGTGACGAAACTAATTTGTTGACAAGAGTTTGTGTTAATTGTCACTATCATCTTAGGTAAATTGCCCAGAGGGTAGTAAGTGGTGATTCATTAACTTTTCAAATAGATGATAAGCGGATAATTAAATCATTCAGTCAAGTTTAACAAAATTCAAAGATTTGATGTTTTTGTAACAGCGCAAAAACAAATTTACACATCGATTGGCAGATGTCCATGCAATTATGCATTGATGTTGTGATAAATTATCGGAAACCTCTTGTGTTGTGATTGGATGAGTGCATAACAAGCAACACTTTAAATGTATCAGCTTGCAGATCATGATGATTAGTGACGCATGTTTCCTCAAAGCTTTGAAATGCAGGATTTCCTGCTAAAAACATAGATCTACCAGTGAGTTGTCCAAAAACCCGGGGATTTTGCAAAAATCTGGTAATACTGTAAACCTAGAAATTATTTCACTCGTTTTAAGTAAGCGAAATTCGCAACACAGTCGATCCGCAAACTTAATTAGTCGCAAAATCGTTACTTACAATGAAAAAGTTTCTAGCTTTTCATCTTAATTTTTGTTCACCTCGTCAATTTGCTAGTATCCGCGATATTGGTCAGTTTGTTGAATTTACAATTTTTTGAAGAGTTATCTCTGTTAGTTGTGCCTTAAAACAGGTACCGGACAGAACAATGTATGTTTTTAATTCCCATATTGTACATTGTAGGGCATTTAGGAAGTAGTAGACTGTTAAACGGTACAAAAACAAATTATGTCTCAGACTTCGAATGGCGGACGATGTCCGAAAGATTTCGAGTCAGACCGTCCGGGTTTACGGACCGACTGTCCGGCATAAATTCAATGTCGATATTTGGATCGCTGGGGTCAAAATGGTGTCCTTGTGATTCTATGAAGGAACAGAACCAGGGGAAAAATAGAAAAATGACTCCCCATGAACGCTCAGCCCAGAAAAACAGTATGAAAAAAAGAGAGGTTTAAAGAACATTTAAAAATTAACATGATTATTTTACTTAAAACTTTGCTTTTTTGATTTTCGGTCCAGCAGATTTGTATTCGGTCCGGCAACTGTTTGGACCTTGCAGGTCCGAATGTCCGGCTATTTTTTTCAACTTTAGTCTGATGTCTACTGTATTGAATAACTGAGATTACCAGGCCACTGTTACATCCACTGTTCAAGTGAGAAAAGTGTGACTAACGGAGAGCCAATATTTAGACTATGAATGCATTGTTTGATATCGCACAATACAAGTGAGAAATTCATGTTTTCTGCTATTAATCCAATTGATATTATCATGAATTTTGAATTTATAAAATGTTTTAATGACCGCAGTTAAAGGGGTCTCAAGAAAATGAGACTTATGAAAATGACTGTAACTTACTTTGTGCATCCATTGACCAGTTGTCACATTGTATGATAGATATTATTAAGTTAAACCGTACAATACGGAGATATATTTGGAAGAGTACCAGCTACCAGCTATCTCGTATTGTACAGGACAATGTTAAATAACCTTTTTATTCTATTATATAGTTTAAATCAAAAATGATTCACTGAATATTGTATTTCTGTCTTTTCTGTATTTTCCCAGCTTAGTACGAATGCAAATATTATTTGTTCCTTCAATAAAAGATACCAGCGATAAGTTTTGTGAAAATATCCAAGTCTTACAACATTGGCATGACTTGCACTTTTACCCCTTTGTGTTAACCAGCAAACGACAAATAATCCTGATATCAAGACGATTAAACTTGCCGTTAAAAGGGTCAGAACTGTATATACTTCACCCGATTTTCATTTGGATCATTTTCACACGTTTTGGTCTTTATTGTATGTTTAACATGGGACTGTTGTACCGTCCAAATATGGGAAAAATACAGGATTTTTTTGTTTGCATGTGCTACCAATATGGTAATATATTGTACACTCACGTGTTGCAAATAAATGTTCACGATTGGATATATAAAAAGATATAGAATAAACGATCGTAATTCGTCTGATTGAAATTTATGACATTTTGAATGCTTACTTTAGAATGAAAATACATATACAAATTCATTAATTCTGTGCACGATTACAGCTCACAGTCGTACCGTGATGTAATATAAAAGATAAGTGATAAATCAACTTTTGTTGTGAACTTGAAATCAGCTTCAAATTGCCAAAGTTGATATTGACGCAATAGACTGCGATATCTGCTCACTGTGTATTAAAATTAAGCATTAGAAAAGGATTTTGCTATTTAATATTCACGGAGTTCGTGATACCGATGGAACGCGAGCATTAATTAATTTTTTTGTAGTCGTGTAAATGTACGGTGTCCATACGATGCGAAAAAAATGGAGCCGAGAACAATTCTAGGTTTACAGTAAATCAATCTTTTATGGCATATGATATATGATGAAACTTGCCTTCAAAATTATTTTTTCTCTTTATCATAATTATGAAAGTCGGACAACCAGGAGTGTTGACACCCCTAAGTTCCATAGTGATGTATTCAGCATAGCTGTGTCGCCAACCATCAGTGTCCTACGATGTAGTTTTTTTACAACAGTCATTCTATGTTACACAGTCATGTTTTATGATGTAATGTCATTGAAGAAAATGAAAATATTAATTGATTAAATTCTTTTTTAAATTGTTTACTTATGTAATGAAATGTAAATTAAATTTCTGTCCACCATTCATGGAACTCTCAGCCTAAGAGTTAATCTTTATTTTTGTTTCAAATCAAATGATAAGTTACTTTAGTTGAAGACTTTCGATGAATATTTTTTACAGTTGAGCCCTACTTTGCCCAAGAAAGGAACGTGCCTAGGTGTACTAAGTTCATTTTCTATCAGGGAGCCCCAGTTGCATGTTGTGGTAGTAACTGATTATAAATCCCAGTATTTTCAGTTAGTCTTTACAATCATTTTGACATCATAATTATGTTTTGTCTGCATTCTTCAAGATGCTGCAGCCAAAAATACCTTTCGGAGCCTCAAAGTGAAAATGGTAGCCACACATTAGATTGAAACACAAATCAATTATACCTCTCATTTCGGAATATTCCAGGCGTTTAAAATGACCCAAAAATTTATAGTCCCTGGAGCACTTTGTATTTCAAATTACTTGTAGCCTTTACATTATAAAGAGCAATCCCTTACCGGTGAAACTGGCAATTATTTGTATGAAAAACATTCCTTACATTGCTTTTTATTTGTAAATCAAAAGAACTGCATTACATTATATTAAGTCTTGTACATGTATAGCGCATTATTTTTTTCGGTGATATTGCAAAAAATAGGAAAAGTGTTCTGAGAATGTGTTAAGTGAGGTTACAGTGGCAAAGGAATGAAAGTAAAGTATACATCAAACACTGTTCTATCATTCATTATTCTACCTGTAAATTCATTTTTCTATAGAAGACGATGAAGAGTATTCAATGTGCTCCTGGGACTTAAAACTTTTGTCATGGATTGTCATCAGAATTTTCATTTTTACCATGGTTAGGGATGTTGCAGAAAACGCCATAGATTAATATTATATCACATCAGAATTCTGTTTACTATACCCCTGTAACAAAGAAGTTGGAAGTGATTCCATTATTTCCAGCTTATATATGCATGACAATTATGTGTATGGGGATTGTTACTCAGTTTGTTAAAATTTCAAGTTTTACATATTCCTTTTCAGACCTCCTTGAATACGGGTGAATATGACATCATTTCTGTGGAAAATCCTCGGCCTAGAAGCTGCCAAGTCAAATTAGGTAAAGGTAGTAATTAATTTTTCTCAGCTTTTGTTAAAAACTTTCAAACGAAAATATTAGGGGTTTCTGTCCGGGCAGAATGATCATGATCTGTGCTGGAAACAAAGGCGGGAACACTTTCTACCAGAGTGGTATTAAACGGTTAAATGATGTTTCTTATGCACCTAATGCAGTGATAAATGTAACTTTTTGATGCTTCAGTTTATCTCAATTATTATCATGTTAGTAAAACAAATAAAAAAAAAATTTTTTTGTTATATGGTGAAAGGAAACATGTAAATTTAATGTATATTATTAGCTTCATTTCACAATGTTTCACACTTAGTCTAACACTTAGTCTAATAACTACATGCTTATTACTACATGTACATCCCTTATTTTCACTATTAAAGTTTCATTACTAAAATTTGAATGTAGGGTGTTTTTTTTTTGGCTTTTTAAAATATTTTTTCAAATTGTCAAGCACCTAGCTCACATATAAATAAACCAAATACTATTTATCTGTTGCTGACTGGCAGTTTCTAGATGTACATTTACTAGAATTCACAAGAAAAATAAATAAAACAAGTGGATGCTTGTACAGTAGTTGGTATGTTGCTCTAGATTAGTGTGACAGACAGTATGACAATCCCCTGAGAGGCAATTAAAAAAATTTGGCCACCTGCTGATTAATGACCAGTATTGTCATAAAATTGTGCAGTACATGCCATTGTAGGAAACCACCATTTCATTGTGTTCTTTTTTAACACAGTGCCTTTAATACATTTAATGGAAGGTGTAATTTATTCCCAATATTATTTAGATGAAGACAATGGTATCTTTATTTTGATTTTTCAAGTTATAAAGTTCAGATTGACCATGAATGTCTAGAACAATGCTTACTTTTAAAAATAATGTGAGAAATAACTCTCATGAATTATATGTTATTAGCAGACAAAATTGAAATAACTTTAAAACCACACTGGTATAATATTAGCAAGTATATGTGTCCTTTTAGACAAAAAAATCACTTGATTTATTATATAAACAAAATGTATATGAAATCTGACTTTTTATATATTTGGCATATGAAATTGTCCTTTCAAAGAAAAGTACATACTAGTTATTGAGCCTACACTATAATTCATTTTTATTTTGTTCCTCTGTTTTATAAAGGTCCTGTTGTTGAAATATGAGACCTTTAAATTCTTATTGTTGCACTTTAAAAATTATTGATTGCTCCAGGCAGTATTGAAATCCTTATCAGTATGTTATGTAAGATTGCATAACCTTATAAACTACAGTATCACAAAGCAAGGTAGTGTAGATCCAGATGTTTCTGTCATATAGCACTGACCCAAAGCATAGTTGAACCGTGTTATTAAAAAATTAAATCCAACAAAATTATAGCACCTATTAAAAGAAGGGATTGTCTCTGATTTTTTTTGCTGAATCTGAGAAAGCAGTGGAAATTGTGCTTAATAGCTTATACTTGGCTTTTTACCTGAGACACTGTGTCTTTGTACACATTTTTATCTTACTGCAGATTTCATAATACCGTGCCGTTTCAGTGTTTGCATCACACACAGGTAGTAAATGACGTCGATGTCACATTCTGTAGTTAGCTCCGCCCAAATCGATACCTTTATCTATCGTACACGCCGAGTACCATGGTACTACTCTTTATCCAAGTTTACACATTGCGACATTATTTGATTTTTTATGAATCTAGTGCTTGTGTATTTCTTATACTAGCTATAAAGGATAAAATCGGTTAATTTGAAACTTCGAAAGTTTATTTCTTAAAACAGCTGTACTGAAACTATAACATAAAAAAGCTCTATTCAATTCTTACAAACGAAACTGAACTGTACTGAGTGTTCTATAATCAACACGAAACAACGAGTTTATACTTTTATGTTATATAGTCTAAATCTGTGTAATAAAATTTTGATCGGCTTAGTCTCTGAAACGTTTGCTGTGCTTAGAAGACACGGTTGTATAGAATCTGACTTGCACGTCGTACGTTTTACAAACATGATTCCGAGAACATTCAGACTTGCAGGGCGTTTAGAAATTGTTTTTAAGACATCTTATATTCGTGAGTCACTGTTGAGCCTATAGAGAATATAGCACACCTAATCATCGTTTCTATATATTTGTTCATACGGGGAATCCTTTCTGCAGCGACATCATCAGCATCATCATCAAAGAAAATATTGTATTTTACGAGAAAACCGAAATTCACTTTCGTATAAAAAAATGTCTAGATCAATGACTGACCACAGAAATTACCAATTAACGGTAAATTATATACATTGTACAGTAGACTCTATAGCAAACTTCCGTTTACCATCTCAGATACAGGTAAATGTATCGCTGTACAAACTTACGAAAAGTCAAATCGTTTGTCGATGAAAAAAGCACAAATTGAAACATCAAAACTTGGCTCAATTGTACATGTAAGCGTCACCAATGAAGTGAACGAAACTACAATGTACTTATAAAACAAAGAGTAAATTTCATTTGTACTGGCGATATGTCAACTTGTTGGCAATGTGATGTATAGGTCCTGCATTTATTATTTTCAGTTTTCACTTTTATGATATGTCACTTTTTAAATTCATTGAGGAAAGGGATGCTAACAAAGATGCAAAAAATAAACATCAAAAGTCAAAAACAAGCATGATAAGGGGATAAATGTTTGGACTACCGGTATAGGTAAACGTTTTACATTTTTTTTTGCAAGCTGCATTTACTACCGGTTCCAGTGACGGTTTCTCCAGTTTTATGCAACGACTTTGATGACTTGTGCGCTAGATATCTTCAGCAGGGATTGTAGAAATAATCTAATCGTGAAAAGTGTATATGATAGATATAAATCCTGTCTTCAGATAACTAAACAAAATTTAACGGTCTTTGCT
This sequence comes from Saxidomus purpurata, assembly GCA_022818135.1. NCBI lineage: Eukaryota > Metazoa > Mollusca > Bivalvia > Venerida > Veneridae > Saxidomus > Saxidomus purpurata. The sequence continues at coordinate 23,626 of JAFMSR010000127.1, read as the reverse complement.
ACATTTCTTGCTACATAGATTATCATTTCAGTGACAGAATCATTTTAGCAGTCTTGTAAGCCAAATATGCACGTGCAAAGCATGCTTGCTGGGAGTATAGTCGTATTTTATCATGCTTTAAGCGAGTATTGCGATCGGATCATTTAATTTATAGACAAACTAGTATGAAAGAGCGAAATCGCATGCATATTAACAATATTTTTTTATTCTTTCTACTTCTGCGACACTACATGTATGTAGGTGAAATGACACTTGTACCGGATTTACACGTACATGTTGTATGCGTGTATCCCTTTGTTTGATGGGACTCTAGCACACACAGAAATACCAGTATCTGTTAGTGATCTCCATGTACGTAAACACCGACTAAACACTATCGAATGCCGTAAATAATATGACCGATTTATATTTTTTCTCAGTTGTGTCATGGACCTGTGTCCACACAGACACATACTTCTAAGTACTGTGTAAAATGTAGCTCCGCCCACAGGCGCTTTAGTCATTCATTACCTGTATTCAATCGATACGCAACAAACACTGAAACGGCGCGCTATTATGAAATCTGCAGTAATAATGTTATCAAAGTTTTGAACATTTACTCTGCTGGTAGCAAATTATTCTGCTTTTCTATGCAAATTGAATGATTTTTAGAATAGAGACATGATAGACATACAATGTACTGATATTCTTTATTTTTTGTAGAAACCATGCCTATGAGTATGATGAGAATAAGTGTCACAAGCATGCAGTGTCAAAACACCAACATATGAAAACTGTAGGAAAACAGTCAACCCTTGCAGTGTGAAAAATGATGTTTTTTGTGATGATCCCTCAACCTGTAAAGAGTTAAAAAGTTGGAAATTCTGAATTGAAGATTTTGTTGGAACTTACACTTCAGGAAGGATGTTTTATTTCAGTAGCAATTATTTGTAAAAGTAGAGAGATTCAAGAAGACATAAATAGAGCAGAACACCCAAGATAAAACAAAAAAAAATGCTGGAGTAGAAATGTATGATGACGGTAATAATGGGGAAATGCACTACACCTACAAAGAGCGACTTAGCGTCATTTTTGTACTCATAGATATAATGCAAGGTTTTGTGTTGATTTGGTGATTCAGTATTATTACGTATAATTGCTGGAATAATTAACTTCGAGAAATGGAGTAATAACTTCGGGTAACCCGATCAGTTTGTCACATGCAGTCAAACTTATGAACAACGGCGGCTCAATAGAAACCACAAAATTGGCTGTTGTTAACAGGTGACTTTTGTTCGGAGATGTAGACAGTTGATATAGTTCCATCATACTAAACATTGTTTATCAAATCAAGTTTTATTATCAATTAATTGCCAGATAAACTGCGTGTTTTTCAGTTTAATTGTAATAAATCAAACAATTCACTTAAAGCTGCTCGCTCTAAGATTTTGGTAAAATAATAAATTTCTTCAAACTGTATGTAAATAATGTATTTTTGAACATTATGGTGTTATAAAAAGACTCCAGTATAAATTCATGTCACGTACATCTCTAAATTTTGAAAAATACACTACCATTATAGTGTAGCGGTGCCGTGTAACCAACCTTTTCAATCGATTTCTGCAAATTCCTACCTAGATCTTTGCTTATTTTTTTATTCTAGGCTTTAGTTTTATACTGATGAATAAAAATGTCAACTTTTTTGAAAAATACCCTTTTTTAACGGTAACTGAGAGCGAGCAGCTTTAACGTGAATGCATTAATAAGCTGAATTAAACAATTATTTAGTTGCACAATGTAAAATGCAACTCCAAATTGTGAAGATATTCTACATCAAATAAACAAGCAATTAAAAGAGCTGATTTTCAGTAATTACCGGACAGTTTCATCTGATTAATTGCATGTGTTTGCTTCAGATGTGAAGGTGACAATTAAATGTTAGAACCTCTTCTAATTATCAAAAGCATCTTAATTTATTGCGCCCGTCTTTTGAGGTGCAAACAACTTTACAAGAAACAAAAGCCAGCTGTTAAAATTTCAGTGGGCGTTCGCATCACAGTCCCGATTACGGGATGCTTTTTCACTGGCCACTGACCGCAGACGGTAGGTGACTGCTGTTCCCAGTCTTTTAAAGAGCAAATTTGGATGGGGGATATTCTGACTGGCTGTTGTCAACAGGTGACCTCTAGTTAAAGGTGACCTTTTGCACAAGTTTGACTGTATTGTCAAATTAGAATATTGATTAGATACTGATTTTTAATGAAGACAACAGAAAAAGTGTAAAATTTAGGGCAGTTGTATGTAAAGATTAAAATTTTTGTCGAGCCCGCCTGCAGTGAGCCTGATATAGTTGTAACTTTTGGCGGTTCGGTGTATGTGCTTGCGTCCGTCCGTCCGATTTTGTCCGGACCATATCTTTTTCATGCATGAAGGGATTTTGATGTTACATGGCACAAATGTTCCCATCATGAGAGGGAGTGTCGTGCGCAAGAACCAGGTCCCTAGGTCTAAGGTGAAGGTCACACTTGGAGGTTAAAGGTCAAATTCAAGAATGACTGTCCGTAGCATATCTTTTTCATGCATGGAGGGATTTAATTTAACTTGGCACAAATGTTCACCATCATCAGACGGAGTGTCATGCGCAAGAACCAGGTCTCTAAGTCTAAGGTCAAGGTCACACTTAGAGGTTAAAGTTCAAAGTCAAGAATATCATAAGTTGTCTGGAGCATTTCTTCGTGCATGGAGGGATTTTGATGTTACTCTGTACAAATTCACCACCATGGGCTACCCTTGTTTTTAGAATTACTTCCCTTTGTTGTTACTATAAATAGCTTATATTGTAACTTTTTTATTATTGGCCGTAGAGAAAAATCGAGACCACTTTTCTGTGGCACAATATGCATGTTACATCCAATATTTATGTGTATTTTGACCCATCTCTGCTTGGTTAGGAGTTAGCCCTTTTGACATAGGGTGGGCTCGACATGTTGCACGTGGGCATCTAGTTTAAATAGTCCACTAGAAACACCTGACAGTGATGCCCAATACATGAGATAAATTTCCAAGTATTTGCAGTGGAAATGGTGATGAAATGTTAGCTGTGAATTTAATATCAAATGGTCAGAATATGCTTTGAAATTTTGAAAGAGAATATAATGTCGGTCAGTCCGTCACATAAACTTAACGTTGGCTATAACTTTGCCATTTCTTAATATTGCTTTATCAAACTTCCCAATTGTATTGCTTATGATGAAAAAGTCGTCATGCCACCAGATTTTGTAGGTAAAGGTCATATTTGACAAAGTTATGCCCCTTTTTGTGCTTAGATTTTGTCACCAAAACTTAATGTTGGCTATAAATTTGCCATTTCTTAAGATTTCTTCATCGTACTTTCAAATTGCATTGCTAATGACGTAAAGGTTGTAATGTACTCAAATTTTGTATGTCAAGGTCATTTTTGACAGAGTTATGCCCCTTTTGTACTTTTTTGATTGTGTCACGAAAACTTAACATTGGCTATAACCTGATAACTTTGACATTTCTTAAAGCTGCTTGCTCTCAGTTACTGTTGATTTTTTTTTTTAAAGATTGACACTTTATTCATTAGAATAAAATGAAAGACTGTCCAGAATCGAAATATAAGCAAGAATCTAGGAAGAAATTGATTGAAAATGTTGGTTACATGGAACTGCCACTTAACATGTTTATATTGAAATTTCAAAAGCGTTTGCTTATTTTTGTAAATTTAGAGATATACCGGACTTAAATTTATGTTGGAGCCTTTTTATATGACCATATATTCTAAAATACGTTATTTACATGCAGTTTTGAGATCTTTATTTTTTAACCAAAATCTCAGAGCGAGCAGCTTTAACATCAAATTATCAAATTGTATTGTTAATGACAAAAAGAACGTGATGCCACAAAATTAGTAAGGTCACAGTAATAGGTTACAGAGTTATGTCCTTTTTTGTACTTAGATTTTGTCACAAAATTATTGGTTATTTTGACAAAGTGTAAGAGGGCGACACAAGTGTTCTTTTCAACACCAATCTTAGTTTATGTTAACATGGTTAATACATGTACTTTCCAGACACATCAGCTGAAATGTTGATGATCTTATAAATCATAAAGAAGAACATGATTGTTGTTGTTGTTGAAGCTTCCCTTATAGTTATCAGTTCAAAGTCTTGTGTGATACAGGGCACATATATCAGTAACCACTTGAAGTATTAATTTAAAACTTTGTTGTAGTGTTCAGGGTTACTCTTGACTTAATATCTTGTTCTTTATGGTCATTCTTTGCACTTTGATAATACACAGATTCTTGTCTTTGCCTTTTACTGCCCAAACATTTTATTTATTGGTAAACACTGAGAAAAGTTGAGCTCGCTGTCTTATGGACAGCTCTTGTGATGCATTAAAATAAGTTATGCTAACTTTATATATTATATTTATACAATTGTAGCATGATGTTACTTTATTATTATACCCCCGAAACGAAGTTTTAGGGGGTATATAGGAGTCACCCGGTGGTTGGTCGGTCGGGTGGGCAGGCGGTCTGTTGCATTTTCCTTGTCCGGAGCATAACTTGAAAACTACTGGTTGGAATTCAATACAACTTCATACAATGGTCAAGCACATTGAGAGGAAGTGCAGTGTACAAGAACCATAACTCTATCTTGACTAATTACAGAGATATTGCCCTTTGTTACTTTTCCTTGTCCAGAGCATAACTTGAAAATTACTTGTTTGAATTCAATACAACTTCATACAATGGTCAAACACAGTGAGAGGAAGTGCAGTGCACAGGAACCATTAGTCTATCTTGACTACAGAGTTATTGCCCTTTGTTTTTTTCCTTGTTTGGAGCATTGCTTGAAAACTACTGGTTGGAATTCAATACAACTTCATACAATGGTCAAGTACATTGAGAGGAAGTGCAGTGCACAAGAACCATTACTCTATCTGTACTCATTTAAGAGTTATTGCCCTTTGTCACTTTTCCTTGTTTGGAGCATAACTTGAAAACTACAGGTTTGAATTCAATACAACTTCATAAAGTGGTCCAGCACAATGAGAGGAAGTGCAGTGTACAAGAACCATTACTCTATCCTGACAAATTACAGAATTATTGCCAAGAACAATATCTATTTTTTTTTTTTGCAAGGTATTCTGTTACTACGAATTTCCTCAGGTTATAAACAGTCTTCTTTCGGGGGTATTAATAACATTTAGTGATAGGTCTAGTTTTTATGGGTATGGTCCAGATACAATGAGAGTCCTGGCACTACAGACATTACTGGTTCTTTTACAACAGAACATGCAGCCCCGGGTTAACGTCTTCATCCGCAAGATAACTAATAGTATTAATGTCAGTGATGGAGCCGGAGATCAATCTGGTGAATTGTGGCTTACTAGTCCAGTGTGTTATATGATTGAATTATGGATCCAAATATAAAGATCAGTTAAAAGAAGTGTGATTTTACATTGAACATGAATATGAAGCTTGGTTTTACAGTGTGATGTCAATGATCAGTACAGTTACCAGGGTAAGTGATACATACACCTGGAAAACGTTAATACCATCATACCTTGAAATTAACTGATTTTGTTACAAGAGAAGAGTAGGTAAATGTGTTGATAAGAATTATAAGCTTACAACAAATGCAATACTGTACTGATTCTTTTACTGAAATATTTTGGTGGTGCAGTGGTTTACGCTCTGGAATACCAATCTGGAAGTCCCTGGTTTGAATACCATCCAGGGCACTAGAAGTTTCAGTGTTTTATACCACATAGAGATGAACTGGTTTGAAACAGAAAGTCTCGCATGTATCGGTAGTTCGGTACAATTCATTGGACACACAAAAAACCAAGGGGACTAGAAGTTTCAGTGTTTTATACCACATAGAGATGAACTGGTTTGAAACAGAAAGTCTCGCATGTATCGGTAGTTCGGTACAATTCATTGGACACACAAAAAACCAAGGGGACTATTTTGTGAAAGAGCTAGGATCTCGTACCTAGATTCCCGGTCATTTGCATCTGTCTTTTAAACCTAAATCTGAGAGAAGTCTTCGTAGTTCATGTACACCCAGGACAGGGTTCATATAGTAATGTACAGACTCTGCCCGGGGAAAATCCTAGGGTTGACCGGTGACTATAAAACAATCTAAATGAAGTTTTAACTTTATCACTTTTTATTTATTTCCAAAATTACATTCTAACACAAGCGGCTGCTTTTCCTATATAAACAAATAGGGAAAAGCCAAATTTAAATTAACAATAAAAATTCAGCAAGTTTCAAGTTTCTCCAAGAACAATGTGCGGTAAATGACGTGACATATGTAAACAAGTGCGTCCAATTGTATTTCGCGTTTCATGGATACAATGAAGTTATACTACACGTTAAATAAAGTTTGGGATAGTTTTCAAAGAAAGTCGTTTGGATGCGAAACATACTACGCAACCAAAGTCCTGACTATATTTTATTCAACGATAAAATACAGGGAGATATTTATTATTTCTTAATTAAAGTGAAGAATAATTTAGAACTATAAGCAACTTGCTATCGTTACTTTTAGGCCCATTGATAGCCATGAGAGGTACCAGTTTATTGCAGAAATACTTTGCATGATTCTGGTCATTCACTTGATTTCAAATTTATTTGACATTCAAATGTTTGTAGATTATCAATTAAATCAGGAATGTTATATACTGGATCCCTTGTTACAGGGAATATTTGCAGTGAGTTACAGCTAAAGCTAAGTGAGTAAGTGACTAATGCATGAGGCAATAAAGTGATTACTGGCTGAAGTTATTTAGTTAAGTGTGACACAATATTATTGCTTATACTTTAGTTTTTATCATTCTTTATTACATCATAATCATAATGAATAATTTCCGCCCATCACCAGTACAGCTCCTCAACCCCTTTTCTTAGGCCTAGCGTAACTGGTCATGATAGTATCTATTTAATTGTAACATTTTAATTTATTTAAGATTTTGATGATACTTCCAGTGTATAAAACCAAAAATGTAGATATGAAGTGTAAACTGACTTAAAAATTAAACATTTCCGAAATTTGGAAATTTAAACATTTTTTTATTAAATCAAATGTACTATAGTGTGACCAGTCATTTTCTTAGTTAGAACATTTCCGAAACGATGGTCACTATTTCGACCGAATTTATTGGACGGTAAAGCCTTGAGAATAATGTAAACGAATGGTGAAAGCTTTACTGATTATGCCCTAAAATGGCGAGGAAAATATATATGCGCATGCGTGATGTCACAATAAAATCATGTTCGTAATGTAAATTGTTGTCTGGTCCTGTTATACTTGAATGCGATAACATTTTCGCTTGGCTTCAGGGAAGCTATTTTATGACTTAAATCTTCCATTTGAGAGATGTGACGAGAAAACCACAAATTAAAAAAAAAAGATAAGTTTACTGTGCATGTAAAATACAACGAATAAGATAAAGGCTTCGGGTTTTTAATCTCCCCAATATGTAATTTAATGATAATGAACATGTATAACGCCAGTTGAAGTCCTTTACTGTCTTGAGGAATAACATGATATTTCCTCCTTGGTCCGTGATAAATAAATCTGCAAGCTTTTACCAAGTTTGTTCAAATCATGCCCCAGGGGTTAAAATTTGCCACGCCTGGTTGTAACATTTTGTAATAAATGTCCAACAGGTTTTTCTTTCTCAATTTTGAACCACAGCACTAAAAATTGTTTTTTTTTAAATTTTATAAATCTACACCAAAACGATGCAGAAGCCTTGCCTAATATGGGGTTATGATTTGAAGTACGAGTACATGTATAGTAAAATAAAGAGAAATTGGTATACATTTTGTTGTAACCTAATTTTCAAGTTATATAAATTAGAGGAAACAATGCGGTTTCCCCCTATTTGTTCGGACCCGGACCCTTCCCTGAAATGGTAAAAACATCGCTGATATTTGGGACAAGAGAGAGTATGGATCACCTTCGGTGAAAAGGGTATGGATCACCTTCGGTGAAAACTCTAGTTAAAAGCACATCTTATAACATGCAAAACATAATTAATTCAATATTACTTTAAAACCAAATTAGCAGTTATTATGCAGTAGTTATGAACGGATGGGAGAGATGTAAATGTGCAGATTAATTTAAATAATAATGACACATTCTATTTTGGGAAGGTGATGGAGGCGAAAGTATCAAACTTTAAAGAAATTGTACTTTTTTTGTTCATACATATCCGGGATAATATCGATAACCATTTTGTCTTCAATGACTTGCAAAATCAGGTGGTTATATCAATAAGATATCCTTGTACGTAAATTTAAATGTTATGTGTTTTACAAAAAAAAATTAAATCCTTTAGGCAAATAGTTTTGACATGAACAGTCCTTGTAAGCAGTGTTTATACCTCCATGGTTGCCTCCTTGTTCAAAGTGTTTCAAAACCTGTTACCAACCATGACTAGTGCGAAATTTGGCAAGTTATAAAACAATTCATTTTCCGCAGGTAAATTCATAGTCAGCACTTCTTTTAAAAAACTGATCAAGCTTATTCGCTTGTTTATTGTGAGTGTCCCATAAGTAAAATTTGGATTCATGGCAAATACGGTAAATATTAGTGAAAAAAGCCTTTATGTTATAGTTTGTGAAAACCACAGTGAACATCATACTTACCTGATTCACCGAGGTTCTTTGTCAAATAACTATTGCTAAACGTTTGCGATTGGTTAAATCTCGACTTGGTGCACTTTTTTTGTTAAGTTTATAAAAAATATTTTAGTTTAATTACGAAGATATTTTCCGTAGCTAAATGAGTGGCTTTTGAACGGTCAGTCATGATTTTATCACCTCCGTGGAGAGATGTACATGCAGTACGTTTTCCGTCAGTGCTACCCACTTCAGCTGGGTGGACTTAGGCACGAGTCGGAATTTGAACACTGGACTTAAACAATATTTTATTAACTCAAAACATTTACAAAATATGAATATAACATAATCAGTACATACAGGATAGAATAGAGAGCTTACAGTTTTTTATAAACTCTCTCCTGAGAGCAGCATTGATGATCTAAGGAGTCAATGTGCAGAAAGTGGACGAGAAAAAGAAGACAATCTTTGCTCAAATTTTCAAAAGTTATAACAGAAAGAAGTATATGTAATCCATAGGTCCTGTATACGCATTTATTAGGGTATTGCATGTGCTAAGATAACATTTTTAACAATAATATATTACTATTTTAATAAATATTTCTGAATTCAAATTATAGCAATACTACGTAAACATTTTCAGCTGATCTTGATTACAAATGTGTTTTCGTTTGATCTGAAATATTGATCATGTGTAAACTACTGCTAAGTAAGCAGACAGACGTCTTACAGGGAAGAGCCAGAGAAAATATTGAAATAAGATTTCGCTCAATACCAATTAACATCAATGAATATATTTACAAAAGATTGCATACCGGTGCAATGAATATTTAAGAACGCTGAAGTAATTAAAGAAATGGATATTATTTGTTGCTGATTCGTATATCAATTAACTGATTAAAATGTACGTTTTGGCGTCCTCTCAATCATAGTTTACTTTGATGGAGATGTTTTCAAATATTTACGTGTAAACGTGTAACTGTTTCTATCACTTGAACAACCCGATTAGATTTTTTTATGTGTCGACTTTGTTTCTCTTTAGTTAACTTTTAAGTTTGTTTGTATGAGCCTAAAAGGTACAGTGGTTACGACGTTCGCTTTGCAATCTATGGGATGTGTGATTTACAATCATGAGATGTGTCCTTGGTATGCTAACCCGATAGCAAGCCAAAATGTAAACAAATCGTCTCAATTCAGGTAGGTTTTTTGGCGATAACTTCCTTAATCCTGGGAGAAATTTTGTATTTTTTCAGCATAAACCCCACCATGAAGAGTGCTTTCCTCGGTTATATAGTACTGCCAATAAAATGTTAAACTTGTTGTGTAATTCCTGACCAACTGAATTCTCGGATAGTGAAAGTAGCGGTAAAGTACACGGGTCCTGACAAAAATATTGCTTAAATGGAAATTGCCGTAGATAACTTCTACGATAATCATAAATTTAACAAGATTTATTAATTAATTATGTTTCAGAGGGTATACTTTTATTGCTAGTAACTATTTTACAGAGTAAAACTGAAATAAACTGAATTGATAAAGTACACGGTCATTTTAGATTTGATAAAGTACACGGGCGTTTATTAATTATACAAATGTAAATATTACAACTGCGTATCTCTTTATATAACTCCTAAGTAAACATACACTATTTTCAATGTTTGTTGCTAAATAAAACATACCCAGTTGCATAATTTTAGAATACTCCGATCATAAGCTTTCCAATTAAGTATTTATTATGACAACATAACCAGCAACCATGTCAGACGGCCAGTTAAAAACAGCCTTTTTCTACAGATTTTGTAACGTAAAAGCTATTTAGCACCGGTTTTCCCACAGAACTTGTACACCAACTTTTAGCGAGTCCCTGTGCATGTGCGGGAAACTTTATATTGCCACAGCAGCATTTTGAGGAATATTTTAAAGCTAGGACCCTTTCATATCCAGATAGGCCATCAAGTTTTGCCCACTTATTCTGAACTCGATAGGGCTGACACCATTCGATACTTGAGAAATGGGTCGAATTGCTTCATAGTATACGTCCGTAACACCAGTCTGAGTGCTGGGTAAATCGAACAAAGCCGGTTCTGACACAAGTCCTTAGTGAAAATTATCGGGATTAAACACTAACATACTGTTTATTTAATTTCTAAAAACTTTCTGAAGAGATGTCCTTTGTTTTTATTTTCTACTTCTCGGTGTCCTAGTTTGTTGTATGCTTTTTGTGACGTCTTTCAATTTGGCCGCCTTCTTCTTCTCTGACTGTTTAGCACCTCCCTTTTGTGGTCTGTCTATTTTCTTAATTTTGCTAGACTTTCAAGCCATTCTCTGTAGACGTCGTTTGGGTTTCTGAATCGTGCCTACCACGCTAGACGGTTTTATATTCTCTCTCCAGTTCACTTTTAGCTTGTTGAACTGTTGTTCAGCAGGCGATACTGCCTTCAAAGGCAACGGAGCAGCAGTTTGTTTTTCTACAGTAGAATCCACAGATATCACGTGGGGTCGACTGGCACCCCTAATTGGCTAAGCGCTGTCAGTCCTTTACTGACTCTATTAAAAAATGAGACCCACTTTGTGGATTAGGAACATGCAGTTTACAAGGATTCATAATCACTCTGAAACGGATACTTTTTAAAATGAAGTGTCAAGTGCATTGGAGAATTCAAATCTGATGGGTACGTATTATTCGCTAGTGTTATATTTACTTCTAGCTCTTTGATGTCCTTTTTCTTGACGGGTAGATAAAACGGTGTGTCAATTCGATATTTCCAGGTAGATGATTTCTTTTTTTTTTTCTAACCGCCTCAGTAAAGGAAGTCGATGTCCATGTACTACACTTTCAGCGCATATATCAGTGAAAATGAATAGCGCCTCGTCCGACATTAGCATTCTCACTTGCACTGAATTCCACCAAAGCGACTTTTCACATGCCTTGTAAAATCATCCTCGAGGGTAAATTAAATTTAAGTTTATAGACTTTATTATTCGGAAAGTAGTTGCTGCTATCATCGTTTTTAATGTAAACATAACGATCCATCGTGTTTACGTCACGGCTTCGACTTCATCCACAGGAATCCGAGAGTTAAAGGTTTGGGGGACCCATCCCAATGGACATAAAAATAAAGCTTTCTTTTTCTGTTGCATTTTAATATCTTTTCAATAAACCATAAACTGTTTAAACGTCTTTGTTTACCTTCTCAATTCTGCAGTGTAAATTTGCCCTTAGTGGATTCATCATTTAGGTCCTTTAGTTTGTACATAGGAATGCCCTGCGATAGGAATCTTCTTTCCACTTTATAAACTTCAGCGATGTATTGTTCCTCATAGGCTCTGCGAAAATAATGTCTGCTTGATGTTATCCGCACTAAGTCACCCGCTTTAAAACTTTATACAGGCTTTCCTCGCCTCTTTACTTTGGACTTCTTTTTCAAATACATAAACGCCTACACATCAGCTTCATTATCTTTAGTAATTTGATTAAGTGTCAAGTTGTTAAGGCTCCGATAGGGCGTGTTGTTGTAACTTAATATTATTTCACTTAAATCATCTATATACCAAAATGAATGTCTATGCCTCATCAGTCTGTAAAGTGTCGTTTTAATTGTTCGTTGAACGCGTTCCATATAGTTGGATTTAGGTGTTTTTTTTTCGTTGTTAAAAAGTATATGTCCTCCTCTTTCATGAACTTTTTAAACCGTCGATTTACAAATTCAGACTCCTTATCGGAGCGAATTTTCTCTGGCTTCTCATCCTTAAGAATCTCTTTCATGGTCTTCAATACAGACTTTGCCGTTTTATCTTTTAAAGGTTGAACACGAAGCTTTCTAGAAAACACGTCAATAGCGAACAAAAGAAAGCGCACTCCATAATTTTCCTTGGACAAATTACCTACACTAAGCAAATCAATACCCTACATTTCATTTATGCTACTCACACGAACTTGCGCCGTCTTAATTCGATGTCGAACTTGTTTTTAAAGAGAGTAAGGGTTTTGTTTTCCGAGCCGAGCCAGTCTTTGATACACTGAAGACTAAATTCACCGGGATAGTCTCTTTTCAAGACCTGATTACGTTTTGTGGCATCGGCATAAGTTGTCGGAGATTTTGCATCATAATTATACTTCTCAAACAGATCTTCTTTTTCTGCTGCATTTATGGTGACTGCTCTCACACACATAAAAAAATGAACTGTGTTTTTAATATTATAAATACTTTTTTCTCTATAAAAGGCTTTTAAACAGACTTATTGGACTAGCAAAAAATGGTTAAAGTACTAAATACTGACTCAATTCACCCAGAACAAGGCGTGCATTTGAAATGCAGCTCACCTGTACCTAACACTTACTAGCTGCTTACCGTTCTCGCAGGTAAGTAAAGAGGCTGGGAACCAATTTCATCCGAGCAATGCCATTATTTAGAACAGCGAATCAATAATCCTTTAAGGGAGCAAAACTCTAACGGGTGCCTTGAAAAAAGGGACGAAGCTCAGTGGAGAATCCCCCCAGGGCAAAGCTCCCCAAAAGGGCAAAGCTCCCCAAAAGGGAAAAGGCACCTCAAAAAGGCAAACCTCAAAAGGGCAAAGCTCCTGAATGAGGAGAATGCCCCCCGCGCCTTTAACCACTACTTACACATTTATTTAAAGACGAGCGCTACAGTTTCATCATTGTTTTCAAGCATTGAAATTTTATCATATTAGGTTTATTGTTGGGTTATAACCTGATAAGTCAGAATATAAAATAAAAAAGTTAGGTCACCAACCTTATTTATAAGTAATGCACACTTTTTGAAGTATACCCTCGAAAGCAGTAAAAATGACCCCTAGCTCATGTTTATCAATAATAAAACTCTAAATTTGGCAATTCACCATTGTGTTTTATTTCAAATGTTAAACAATTGATCCTTTTTCATGAAACGACATGAATTGAGATTTCAAAATATATTCACACTGAAAATATACAATAAAGAGAAACGGGTTTCTGTAAAATAAAAAAATTATTGTCATTTATCATAGCTTTTTTTTTCAATGTTCAAGTATTGAGAATTTCTTAATTTATTACAGAAGAAATATTCAAACATCATTTTCTTAACTTATTTAAAAATGATAGGTCACCAGCCTTATTATTGAGTAACATCAGCTTTAGTCTTTTTGTCGTACTGATGCGCAGTTATAAACCACTGAGGCTTTCGGCCTTCGTGGCTAATTACTGCGTATCAGTACTCCAAATCATTGTTTATTAAACGACTGGTTACTGACTTTATATGTTTTCTTTTCTGTTGTCTTGGCAACCAGAGTTCCGCATGATGAACTCATTTCGAAGGAATCTGATAGCTGTTCATGCAAGGATGCTTGGTATGAAGGCTGGAAACAATTGGCCCAGCGGTTTCAGAGGAAGTCATTTTATGGAAAAGTTGAAAACGTACGACGGGCAGAGTAAAATCACAATAGCTTACTCCGTGAGCAAAAACTAAAAACTAAATTACCCCTCGAGGACATTCTTATCTATATGCAGTAACATTCAATGAGACTCGCACAACAACGGACAAAGTTCCGCCACAATTGGACATACTTCAAGCACTTCATGCTCAAGTGAGGCATACCTTTTGTAAAGACCTCTATGAACTAATATTCACGCCCTTTATTCTTTCAAAAAGATCATATTTAGATAGTTTACTGCCCGTAGGCCAAGTTTGAACCTACAGGTACGATTTGTACACAAAATGCAATTCTAAACACCAAATATCAAAGTTCTACGCCTTTCAAATTTAGACATTTTACCCTCCATATAGATCAAAGAGTGACAATCATCTGAACTGTTAAAGCATAAATTATTGAGTAACCTCCCTTGCACCATTTAACGTACGCGAAGTGTGCATATGGTGGAACGGGTAATTTCAGAACTGTTGTTTAAAATGCAGCCGATGGATGAAGATTTCGCCACAATAGCTCATCGCGTTCATGTGGTTAGGTAAGCTTATTCTTGTGAAATTTATGTTGTGTGTGTGCACGAGAAAATATAAAAATTTAGTAATTACTTTGAGTATGCAATGAAACCCGAAATTTGCATAGCTCAATATATATCTAAGATCCTAAAGACAAACTTCCACCCCATACGAGACCCATCTACTCCACATGTTAAACATCTAAGCTCTAAGCATTGTGGTTTTAGAGAATATTTTTAAATTGGGGTCAATTTTGACCCGGAGGTCATGATTTGAAAAGCCTTGGTACAGGTCCAACAGGCAATGCTACGTGCCAAATATCTAAGCTATATGCCTAGTGGTTATAGACAAGAAGCCTATGTGAAATATGTTTTACATCAATTAATACAAACCTCCACCAGGAATGTCACAATGGTGTGTGTTGTTAAAAGAGTTTTCATTTTCCTGAAAATAAAACAGATTAAACAATTTTTTTTTTTTTTACAAAATTAATTTACTGAGCACAACTTTAGCATAACATTGCTTGATGGTCCAGCGGTAATCTTTTACAATGTATTTATCACACAATATGTAATTTTGTTTACGAATTCAAAGACAATAATTAACAGTATTGAATAATTTAAATATTATAATCAGGCCTTAATATATTTTAGGAGATTTCAGGAAGTGTCAAAATTGCTCAAAAACATTTTTCAAGCTTCTTCATGCAGTAGTTGATGAGTGTTTCTGGAAGTCCTAGAAGATGTTGCATATTAGAAAACAGTAATGTGAATACTATTTGAAATTAACTTTTGATAATTTACATGTGGAAGTAGAAATGACTTAATTCTGAGGAAAGAAAATGACTTACTTTTGTCGTATCCTAGTTTTACATATAGCATTTTCTATGAAATTCCTGAAGTTTCAATAAAGAATTGCCTCGACAACACTAAAGAATGCGATTGTTGTCACTTTAACATGCCTTTAAATGACTCGTAATATTACAAAATGATATTATTCAGTGTTTCCAACCACTGTCTGTGAATATAAAGGCATTTGAAACAACAACTAACGTATGTTATTGTTCTTGTACTGAAGCTGTTTCGATCGGGCAATGTAATCAGCCTGTTCCGCCAAAATTTGGTTGACAAACTATTTCATTCATTACTTACAGTCGGTACTGTATTAAAATTACCTACGTGCAGCTTTTTTGTTCAGTAAGATGTACTCAACACTTACTTACACAAGTTTAGGTGTTCATAAAAAGTATAAAAAACGATTTTTCAGGAGTAGTCCCCATTATATATAATGGTTACTAATATCCCCATAAAGCTGCTTGCTGTGATGACATTACCAATTTGTTTGAAGGAATGCGCTGATGAAATTACTGCTATTTTCACTCAACTATTTAAAATGTCATTGGGTTCAGGATCTGTACCATCTGATTGGTCCCAAGCATTTGTAAAACATATTTTCAAAAAAGGGGGGAAGTTATGGCTGTATGGTCTGCAATGCTGCGTCATGGATGTTATGAACTTGGAACAGGATAATCATTATTGGTCTTGTTGCCAGAAATTGTTGTATATTCTTGTCACTAATGATGGATGTAGTTTTAATTCAAATATAAATAAGGTGACACTTCCTGTATTTTCGCAGTTCAACAACAAATTTATATTAGAAGTAAGAATGTTTTCACAATAACTGATAAAATATTAAACTGTCCACCCTTGAACGTATGATCATTGTGGAGCATGAAAATGTATATAATGTTCATAATCAAAATAAAATGGGCAAACGTTTTCCTTGCATATAACACTAGCATCATTTAAGTAATGAGTCACTTTAAAAACACAGTTTTATAATTTACATAAAAACACTGTGCAATATTCAAAGTTTCTTTTCAAGTTGTAAGAAAACAGGTTTGCGGTCAGAAAAGTAGGTTTCCAACACTATGCAAAGTTTCAAAGCCATATGTCAATGCACTTTGAAAATATTTGAGGTGGTACGCAAACTTTAACATAAATTCTAAGTTGAAAAAGGGGCATAATTCTGTCACAATGCTTCATAGAGTTACCTCCTCTTGTGTAGAGATTGGGGACATGATGGTGAACAAGTATGCAAAGTTTCAAGGCCATATGTCAATGCACTTTGAAAATATTTGAGGTGTTACGCAAACTTTAACATAAATTCTAAGTTAAAAAAGGGGCATAATTCTGTCAAAATGCTTGATAGCGTTACCTCCTCTTGTGTAGAGATTGGGGACATGATGGTGAACAAGTATGCAAAGTTTCAAGGCCATATGTCCATGCACTTTGAAAATACTTGAGGTGGTACGCAAACTTTAACATAAATTCTAAGTTAAAAAAGGGGCATAATTCTGTCACAATGCTTGATAAAGTTACCTCCTCTTGTGTAGAGATTGGGAACATGATGGTGAACAATTATGCAAAGCTTCAAGGCCATATGGTAATGCACTTTGAAAATACTTGAGGTGGAACGCAAACTTTAACATAAATTCTAAGTTGAAAAAGGGGCATAATTCTGTCACAATGCTTGATATAGTTACATCCTCTTGTGTAGAGATTTGGGACATAATGGTGAAAAAGTATGCAAAGTTTCAAGGCCATATGTCAATGCACTTTGAAAATATTTGAGGTGGTACGCAAACTTTAACATAAATTCGAAGTCGAAAAAGGGGCATAATTCTGTCAAAATGCTTGATAGAGTTACCTCCTCCTGTGTACAGGTTGGGGTCATGATGGTGAACAAGTGTGCAAAGTTTCAAAGCAATATCTCAATGGACTTTGTAAATATTTGAGGTGGTACGCAAACTTTAACATAAAGTCTAAGTCGAAAAAGGGGCATAATTCTGTCAAAAGGCTTGATAGAGTTACCTCCTCCTGTGTACAGGTTGGGGGCATGATGGTGAACAAGTGTGCAAAGTTTCAAAGCCAGATGACAATTGAATTGGAAAATATTTGAGGTGGTACGCAAACTTTAACATAAATTCTAAGTAGAAAAAGGGGCATAATTTTGTCAACATGCTTGATAGAATTACCTCCTCCTGTGTACAGGTTGGGGGCATGATGGTGAACAAGTGTGCAAAGTTTCAAAGCCATATGTCAATGGACTTTGAAAATATTTGAGGTGGTACGCAAACTTTAACATAAGTGGTTACGCCGACGCCGACGCCGACGCTCGGGTGATTAGGATAGCTCTCCTTATTCTTCGAATAGTCGAGCTAATAAAACGATAATTCAATGTATTTTACAGTACTGTATTATTATTTAAATAGAATTTACAGTTCAAGGGAGGTAAATTCAGTATCATTAGCAATTTCTTTGATCTGTGTTATTCCCCATTGATGTTCATGGTGCAGGGTCATGTAGATTGCATTTGTAGAACACTGGTCCTTTTATTATTACATGTACAGACGTTCCTGGAGTTTGCAAGGACTTTTGAGGCAGTTTATGCGTCACATTTTACAGTGTTTTTGTATTCCTGTTTCTTTAAAAAAAAATTATTTGATGCACAGAAAAGGATGCTTACTTTGAGAGATAAACTGTTTTTTTCCAGTTTTTACCAAATACCGTTATTATACGGGTGAAGAAGATACAAGGTGGTCTCGGAACAAAGATCAGTTTCATCAGCTGGTTTTATTCATACATACATACATACATGTATCTGGCTAGCTTAATAGTATACGGTATGCCTAGTCTTTCATTAACTATCCTTTTATACTTCCTGCGTCATAAAGCTTCCATACACAATTAAAGGGAACTGACACACAAATATATTATTAACTTTATTAAACGTATCCTAATTTGTAAATCTTCTGTTAAACAGTATTTACAAATCTCTAAAGTTTTGAACATTTATTATAAGATATGTATCATAAAAAGAAAAGCGATCAGTTTCAGTAATAACACAACTTATATCTTATCAAAACTTAAAAAACATAAAATATTACAGAGCTGCTAAAATACATAAACGCCTCTTAGGTTAGTCTGAATTCAAAACAACGAGGCCATAAACACAGTGCATTTCATATATTTTCCATTGCCCTTCTTGAAATTTCTGTTTGACGAGCAGTGTTTTGTTTCTTAAGTATAACGGTTACCATGTGTATACCATACTGGCCATAAATTACGTTTTATGCCACAAAGAGCCACAAGAGCATTTTAGTTGAAAATAAAATGAGCTCAGAGTACTTTTTGATTGACCTTGGTTGGAGACATTAATGGAAACACAAAAATATCAAGCAAGTACATGTAAGAAGCACAAAGCTCTGAGCTCATTTTAAGAATGACAAATAATTTGAGCATGCACTAGAAATATGAATCACCTTCTTAAATTACTATTTACAGAGTAAGTAAATATCAAACCATGTATTATTTAAAGGCAAACTAGACTTAAAGCATAGTAATAATTCTAAAAACATTCATAAAATCATGTTGAATAAAATCATGTTATATACAGAACAATTTAAGGACATATTTGTATTGATCTAAATTTACCCAAAGTCTGGTTAAGCATCTTCCAACTCATCAAAATATTTTATTTCATAAAGCAAGCTTTTCAAAAACTAGATTGTCACAGAAAGTTAAATGGCTATTCCAACAATCACATAAAGTCAAGTTTGTCTTTAAATCAAAACGTCTATCAAATGGTTTAACGTGATTATATTAAACAAGTGACAAGCCATGAGCTATTATTACAACATATGAAAACAAAGTTATGAATATCATAACAAAGCGTTAAAACCTTAAAGTTTTCTAATGGTAGATATACGTCATAAATACAAACAAGCAAACGAAGTACAGACACATATAACTAAGAAGTAAATTCCAGAAAGCTGTGGCTTTAATGGTTTAAAACACTACATATTTCTCTTAAATGCTATAATAAACCCGTGACACATCAACTACCAGGGTGGAATGTTTATTTAAACAAAACTTCATATATAAAAGCTTTTACTAAAGGTGGTAAATATTCCTAGAGTGCACTTTTTTGTCCCTATTTGCCGAATGTTCATTTCGAAATTGTAGTTTTTTAAGTTTAATTACCATGGTGCTTTATTTTTCAAAACATCATCCACAGCTTTATTCAGTTTCATTCTTAATGTACTTAAAGTACTAAAATGTATTTTTCAATCTATGTGCAAGGGCAAGAACTCTTAAATGCTTAAACATTGAAACCTTAAAAAACATCATACACAGTGTAGAAGTAGAGCATACAGGAAGATTTTCCAATCGTTATTCAAACTAGTCAAATTCTTCATGATAAATCTATGACGACCTATGTGTTTCTTGAGGTCTTCCGACATCATCTCTTCCTGAATGAGTTTGAACGGGTATGCGCTATGTTCATAGTTGCTTTATACCTTTCATGATGGTGAACATTTGTGCCAAGAAACATCAAAATCCCTCCATGCATGAAAAAGATATGGTCCGGACAAAATCGGACGAACGCACGCACGCACGGACGCACGCACGCACGCACGCACGCAAGCACGTACGCACGTACGCACGCACGCACCTACACCGAACCGCCAAAAGTGACGACTAAGTCGAGCTCACCTCAAGCGGGCTCGACAATAAAAACTGTAATATGCGCATTTATTTCAAATGATGCGATTTCAGCCTGATGAAAAAAAAAAAAAAAAAAAATTGGTATTTTACTTTTAAATAATTTAAAAGTATCTTACCATTAAGCAATTTAAAAGAAACGTTAAATTAATAAAAACATTATTAGCTAGTACATGTATTATTTATGTCATTTTCTTAAATCAGCAAAAAACGTATATCAACTACCCCAAAAGATTTAATATCTTCTCTTCATTTCTGCAATGTACTTCACAGCAACTGCATTTTGAGGTGTTTTTGATGTTTACTTGAAGTGAATACAATGTACCAGGTTTTAAGCTAGTGTATACGTAGGGCACTTTTAGTCAAGTTTAAGTTAAATAGTCCTGGAATCTTTCAAATACGTTCGTTTCGTCCTCGAATTGGATTTAATTTGATTTGATTTTTATCATTCTTTCAGTCTTCCGTGTCTTTGGGTGGTCAGCAGTATTTCAATTATTTAAAGGTGGACAGTTTACCAAATCATCGTATCTTGGAGGGACCACTGTCAGAATTAACTCAACCGTAAGATTCAATTTAATGTTGGGCTCGAATCCTGACCCTTAATTCTAAACCAGAGAGAGAGTAAGTGATTTTTATTCACTCAACCACGGAGGCGGATCTCCTTGCAACCCAGGACACAGGACTTACTAAACGGTTTCTTTTCTATAGCGTTGACGAATGGAAATGATTTTCATTGCTGAACTGTCTCAAATGTATTTGACAATCAAAGATTATCATGCGCCTCAATGTACTGAAGTCTGGTAGGGTCTATTCCGTGCAAAGTGTAAAGCTTCTTCATAAGTTCTTTTTGTTGATCCCCAGATGGAGCTGTAATTGGCTGTGCAGCATGACCGTCTTGGTTACTTCCAGTTTTAATTATTCCCCAGATCTTGTTTCTATCTCGTACCGCCTAAAATATATTTTCTCTAATGAATAACACCACTGGATATTAGTCGTATAAAATTGCTTACGTCTGTGCTTAGATATTATTTTGAAGGAGCTACTTTGTACATTTCTTCATTTCTCAAATACCAACAATAGCATGTGCACTTCATTCATGAAAACTAAAGACGAAGACCATAATTCAGAAAATGTTTAAAACTTACCTTCTTATACGACTTTACAATAACAATACCACATCCTTCACCACGCCCGTATCCGTCTGCAGTATCACAAAAACTATGGCATTGTCCTGTAGGTGACAACATCTTAGCTTTGCAAAGCGTCATAAACTTACTTGGCGACAACATGCAGCTTACTCCGTCGCAGATTGCAACTTCACAATCGCCTTCAATATAACGTATATAAAGCCTGTGTATTATATGAAAAAAAATATATTATTAGTTACGAAATAATATATAGCCCAGTGGTTTACATCGTCTATCAAAAAATGAGTACTGATGCTCAGTAATTTACCATGATGGCCATAATGGCCAGACACCTGAGTTGTTTATAAGACGTTAACAACGCTGAAAAATAATATTATTTCCATATTAACATGACAAAATGTTTAAAATTAAAAGAAAAATATAAAATGCAATAATTTTTACGTTATTCGACCCAATATAACGTATTTTAATAGACGATGATAACGGTGAAAAAGGATATTATTTCGATTTTAACAAAACAAAATTTTTGAAATGTTTAAAAAAATGATTAAATGCAATGGGTTATTTCCTACGCAAATATCAATTTTACGTCATTCGACACAATATGACGTCATTTTTGACGCGCGAGTCAAAACGTTGTTTAATACATGATAAAACCTGTTTTTTCTACTCTATGTATATCATGTAAGAAAGAGAATTTGTCGTAATTAAATCATAAGCTCTCAGTCTCTAGTTGCCTGTATATTATGATAGTACAGGTATGACTCGCAGAGAAATTTACAAGCCCTTATCGCTTGACTCCCAAGATGTATAGCGACCATCGACGAAGAGCATGCTGTGTCAACAACCATACATGGTCCACGTAAATCGTAGAGAAAAAGTGAAATTTACCAGCCCTTATTGCTTGACTCCCAAGATGTATAGCGACCATCGACGAAGAGCATACTGTGTCAACAACCATACATGGTCCACGTAAATCGTATACATAGGAAACACGTGCAGAAATAATTGTCGAGCTAGTTCCTGTTGCAGTGTAATTAGTGTCGTCTTGTTGTTCAAAAACTGTAAGACCCTTGTAGTCATCATTCATGACACCTGAAAAATACAATATACATGTGTAGGTCACACCAAAGTGATCACTTGGTCATTTATTCGCTAAGAGGAATCGGTCTGTTTAGGGCCGATTTTCGCCTATTCTCAAATCCCCTTTAAATTTGTATGCGGAAAATCTGCAATCTTGGGATCCTTATCAAGTAAACAGTATCAGTTACCATGGCATTTAGAACAGAGGCACTTCTAGTCGTTTTCGACGTCGAATTTGCGCATAATTAAGGCGACGAATCTTTGCGCCGCTATTGAACTGGCCGTCATAATCCTACATTTTGCATCGAAATTTTTTTTCGCATATCATATTTTTTCATACTGTAAGTATACTTGTTAAAACATGTATACGCAACAATAAGCAGTCCGCATGACATGAGATACAGTTTAACTTACAATTGGAACTTTATCGGCGACTATAGTAATTGGAACCAAATTTTGAATATTAAAATGATTATGAAATACAATTTACATTTTGTTTTATAGCTCTAATAATTCCAGTTCCACCGGCCATGTTCAGCTTTTGCCTAATATTTACATTATGTAGCGCTTATTGTATATTTGTCACTCAAGTATATGGCCAATTAAAAAAAAACATTTTTAAAGTTTTCGGCTTTTCTCTGATACAAAAAGACGCATACAGCTAAAAGGAACGCTTTTGTTTGCAGGTAAAAATGAATAATTGAACTATAATGTATTTTGAGATATTAATAGAATCAAATTATTAAATTAAGGATGAGTAGCACGAATTGTCTTCCGGAATATAAACAAGAACTATCTTTGAAAAAAAGATGGTCGGCGCGATTTTCAGTATATGAAAGTAATGGGTAGCTATATTTCTTGGTACAGATTCCTGTGAAGGTTTATCTTTATGCATTAAGAAGGCGCAAAAGGTTGAGAAAAATGTGCACCCTGACCGGGACGCGAACCTGGGACCCTTCGCTTACAGGGCGTATGCTCTTCCGACTGAGCTAACGGGTCGCTTACACATTTTCTCCATAATTGTGATTACGGTAGTTTTTGTTAGTGGGTGGGATGCATGTTTTATTAATTTTTCATTTCTTATTTTTACATCCAACTTTTTATTTCTATTTGGGATACCATGCTGTTGTAGAAGACTTACACCAGTAGTTCATGTAAAGAAAAGTTTAAATTAATGACTTATAATGAAGAACGGATTCATTTTGACATGCTATCTTTCTCGTTGACGAACAAGGACTGCGTGACAGA